>CALNHX010003263.1:0-154293 GCA_940337035.1 Agriotes lineatus | reverse complement strand
GTCAAAATCAGATTTTGCGAAAAACCATGGTGATGTAATAAAAAAATAGAATTTTTTTAACGGTGTAAGCGACATTTGGTAACAAAAAATTACTAAAGTCAAAATAAAATTTGACAATTATTCATTTGCTGAAGTGAATAATGTTATTCAAAATAACTGATCTCTCAAATACAATAAAATACCACAAAGGGGTTTAAATGTTGAAGAAATATGAGTCATACGGTGTCTTCAATTTATTACAATTGATGGAAATTGGAAAGTTCAAATCCAAAACACAAATGATATAGCATCATTTGTAAAAATCTTCTCGGTAATTTAATATGCTTTATTAACATCTAAATTATATTAGATAGATACATGGGCTAAACCCCAATATAGCCCATTGGTGCTTAGGCGCATGCGCGTGATAATGTGATTCTCAGTTTGTCGGAGGTTCTACAAATGTTCAGACAATGGAGGTAAAACACGGGAGTCTCATGCCAGACCGAATCTTGACTACCGTCAAGGTGCGAATTTAAGTTAGCTGCTGTTTAAGATTTGTGTGTGCTTAGTAGAAAAATGCCTGTGCATCACCATAAAACAAGCAGTTAGTCCAATTGTCGACAATAATATTGAATTTGAATTTCCCAATCAGTATTTCTCTTATTTATAGCTTAAAATCTAGTTTCACCACTGGCATAACAGTTCCTTTATGTTCATATTCCGTAAATGTCAAAATGTACCAGTGGGGCTATACTGGAGTTTTCCCGACACTAAACTACTTGCTATACATGTTTAACCTGGAATTGCAAATGTGCACCGCAATAATCTATTGAGCAGTTACTTACGAATATTTAAGAAATATAAAACTTACAGGAAAATATTTATTTCTCTGTTAAATGTTCTGGTTTGTTTGATGTTAATACTGTTCTGAATATCGTAAACAACTAATTTGCGAAAAACGTCAAAATATGGTTCTTTTCCGTAGAAACAAACTATAATTTGGAAAACTCACAGCCGCGGGAAAACTAATAGCGGATTTCATCACGTGATACGTCCACTCAAACTTTTGACAAGTTATAAAATGCCAATGTCTTATTTTGACATTAGTAACTTTTTGTAACTAAACATTCTGTACACTGTTAAAAATGACAATAACTTGGAATCCTTTTGCCTTCAGCCAATAGAAAACATGACCACCGTATGGCCACACTGTGATTATATAGTCACTGTAGTAACGGTGCTGGGTATTGAGGATTTAGCGATTGTGATGAGTTTATTATTGGCGGAATATTTAATGGCTGACTGTTGTACATTGTTGGATTTTGTGTGTGTGCTTACATTGGTATTGATTGCAATAATGAGGTGTTCGGTGGCATTTGAAAGTAGAGTGGTGCATTTGGATCACTTAATGTGTCCATATTTGAATGTGGAGGTGCATATTGCACATAATTTGACAAGTTATACATGTAAAACGTGAATATGAGGCACTTACTCCTTAAATTACGATTATTTTTTTATCACTTTTACATATTTATTTGTTGCACTTTAATATTGTCTGTTCGATTAAGTTAACTCTACGGTTTATCAAGCTACACTTATTTATCACTCAGAGCGTCTTGCATGTGTTGGTCACTAGCTTTCTTACGGGTCAACACACTTACAGCACAACTTTTCCGATCGACACACAATTGACATCTAAAAAAAATTTTTATTTATTACAGAATTACTAAAAATCTTGTTGCAATACGTTGTAAAAATCAGTGTTTTTTACTCGTAATTGTTTAATTAATAACTAATTTAATCTATCATAGATTTTATGTGATTTACCTTACAAATGACAGAAGTGTCCGTGGGAGTCCATCCTTCTCTCTGAAGTTTGACCTCCCACTGTTTCCTTCTAACTGCATCTTTTGGAAAGTATTTCATTAAAAACTTTTCTTTGTGCTGTTTGGACAACCCACAACTGCACAGCCTGGCATTCTCACAATTCTAGAAGGAATACGATTAATTTAAAAATGCACACTCTATTGTGGGTTACGTTATAATTGGGAGAAAACTTTAACAAAATTCGAATTAGAAACCGTCCAAACACTGTATTTTACATTTACTTACGCAAATAAACGAACAAGACACCTAATAGTTCTGAAAAGACATTATTTTCTCTATAATTTCTAAAACAAAACCTTTCAAATCTGACAATTCTAAATTGTCATTTAAATACTGTGCAACTTATCAGTTTCTTAGGGCAATAGATGATAAAATTTCTCCTGCTTGCGACGCTAATGAATTATTTGACACTGAAAATTTACAATTGTCAGATTTGAAAAGTTTGTTTTGTTTCATAACCAAATGAACAGGTCCTATCAACCTCTTTTGGAACTACCTGGAAATAACTAAATAATTTGCCTGTTAATGGCGGATATTCGCGTCGACCAATAGCGGCGAACACATCCCTATGGCCACACTGTCTTGTATAAAGGCACTGTACGTAGAACTGGCTACAAACACTCCCACAGGTGCCTGGACATTTGTGCAATAAAATAAACTACTTTTTATATAGGTACAGCACTTTTATTATAGTAAAAAAAATTAATTAAAATGGAGCAGAAGTTTCCAATAATTTAATTGCAATTGATCTCTACTTATTAACAACAAAAAAGCATCACGTTGCTATGATACCATGATCTTCTACTATTAATAAGAAATTAGTTTTGATAACACATAACTATAAATGGAGTAAATTTTGACAACATAAATCTTAAATTAACATTTTCTTAAATCTAAATATTGTCTTTTGCTTATAATTAGTATTGTTCCTTCTTTTTACACACACAAATGTTTTATTAAAATCGCTGTTTTGCTTTTTGCACTTTGTATTTTATTATTACACTAGTATTTGAGTTCACCATTTTTACACGTCACTTGCTTTTCTTGTCTTCCGTTGCCTAATTCAGGATTGCTTTTTGCAATTTTCTATTCCCGTATCTTGCTTTCATCTACCTTTCAGATTACTCGCTTTTTCACAAGCTTTTGCTTTTATTAATAACTGCGCACATTTAGTATGCACGTAACAAACCTTTTGTGTCAAATACTTTCGTTTGGTCTGGTTTTAAATATGCACAAACCTATCATTTTGATTGTATTATTTTACTGAAACTTTAAATTCAAACTCTCTGAGATATGCTTTGCTTCAGCGTGCCTTTATTCGACTAATTACTGCTTCTCGCATCCTATTACCAATGCACTTAATACTTTTATTATTGTTTAAAATTGCAATTATATAAAATATCCCAACTCTGTGCTTTATTGACTTGGTTAAATATTGCGCACTGCAAACCGAGCCAAATTGTGGGCTTAAAACCACTTCAATACATATTTATATAAGATACGCTCCAAAGCACTTTAATCTTATAGTACAAGACGGTAACGGAGAATGAGGCAAGAGTTGCACGAAAACTTAATATAAATAATCGACGAGAGGTTCATAAGGAAAGACGAAGAATTGGACAGTAAGATCAAGGAAGCCGAGGCCAAAGCACAGGACAGTTTAAACAAGTACCAGGAAAGAATAGGGCAAGAATTTGGGAATCTAGAAACTAAATCTGAAGAAAAGTTGCCCACATCGCAAGAGGCGCAGAACCAGAACTCGAACTACATTGCGATTGTAGAAAGCAAAGTAACGCGGGAACTGCAAGGAGTTCAAGAAAAATTGCAAGAAGTACAAGGATATCCTGCGAGTACAATCATCCAAACTTCGAGCTCTGAAATGATTCCTAGCTTTGAAGGAGAATACGGAGAGCTGTCTATAATTTTTTTGTCAAAATTAGGCGACTTTATGAAAACGGTTCCATCAGAGTGTAAAAGACTACAGATTATCAACATGTCGATGAAATACCATGCAGAGATTTGGCACAGTATTGTGAAGAATAAGTTCACACGTATGAGGAATTTAAGAAACTTTTCATACAGCAATACTGGAGCAACTCGCACCAAGCTCAAGTTCGGACAGAGTTATTAACATCTGAAAAGTACATAGAGAAGGGAAAATCAAGGGAAATGTATGTCATGCATCGGTATAACTAAGCACAATACTTAACACCGAAGCTAGCGGGAGCAGTTGCGGTGTAGAATATAAAAACACTAAAAGACTTCCTGGAAATCATTAGAAATTACGATTTGGCCATTTTTAACAAACGCGAAAGTAGAAACAATGATAAACCAGTATATCAAAATTATAGTAAGAGAAAATTGGATGATACTTTTGAAAATAAATTTCGGCAAAATAGAAACAATTTTAATAATTAATAGACAAGAGGGTAGAAAATACAGTAACAATAATTATAGTAAGGGTAATGATCAACGTAGAGGATACAATAACAACTGGAGCAATCAGAATCGCACAAGCTACAACAGTGGGGGACAAAAAAATACAGTTCCAGGAAATGTGCCTAACACCTTGTGAACTCAAGCAAGGGTTTGTGTAACGGTTATGTTCTTTGGTGGTCCGTGAACTCTTACAAGCCACCTATGATTTTGTCCGTGTTATTGTAGTACCTTGTAAACAAGGATACTCAGGCATATTTGGTCTTTTTACTGTTTGTGCACCCATATAGACTAACGTTTCGCAAGACATTGCAACTTGCATCATCAGAGTCAAAGTTGCTCTAAGAGCTGGAGGACGGCATGAATGTATTTATAGTCCTCTGCGTCAGCCGTGCAGAACGGCGTAACGTTGGTTGGTGGTTCAAGTCCATTGCACTTCTCGGCAGCGGTGCGTGACCGGCTGGCGATCTGTAACTGTAATGCTTTTGACCGTGAATGACAGGAGTCCAAGTTTTGCTAAGTCTAAAACCATCTTTCTGTTTATATTATTTGGATGTTTTTCTATTTCTAAGGCTTTCGTATCATTTTTGAGAAGTAGTGAGATACTCTGGCAAGTACTCTGCCCTCTTCGAATTCTAAGGTGTGTCCATTTGTAAAAGCATGCTCAGCTACATCTGATTTTGTAATGCGTTTGTGTTTGCAAACGCCTTTATGTTCTTGAAGTCTTAGATCAATGGAACGACCAGTCTGTCCAATATAACTCGAGCAGCAAGAACAAGGAATGTGATATATATGCAGTTGTTTTTAAACTTGATATTTTGTCTTTTACTGACCTGAAACCGTTACTCAATGTTTCATTGGTCGTAAACACAGTTTTGATATTGGAGCGTTTTAGGACACGTCCTATCTTATCAGTTGAGCCTTTACTGTAAGGTAGGAAGGCTAAGCCTTCCCGAGCTTCGGATTTCTCTTTAGCCTTTTGTGTTATAGTTTTGTTTAGTGCTTTCCGTATGGCGGTGGTTGTATATCCATTCTTTTGTAAGAAACCAAACCAAATAAATGTTACTTTTTTCTCTCTCACTTCTCTACGTCTGAGATACGAACCGCTCTGGTGGTCAAAGGCTTAAGAACTGTTGCCTTTTGCATTGGATGATGGTATGAGTTAGCATTTAGAATTATGTCCGTGTGTGTTTTTTTTTCCATAGACTGCGTGTCCTAAACTACCATCTGATTTATGTTTTACCAGAACAATCAGGAACGGAAAACTGCCATTTTCCTCCACTTTCATTGTGAATTGTATGTTCTCATGTAGAGAATGCAAGTGTTTTAGAAACACATCCAATGTCTGGCGTCCGTGTGACCGGATGACAAGGTATCGTCTACGTATCTAAACCAATATTTCGGTTTTACTTGTGATAGTTCGAGAGCTTTTGTTTCAAATGTCTCCATGTAAATATTTGCGATTACAGGTGATAGCGGTGAACCCATAGCCGCTCCTTCGACTGGTAGTATATTTAGTTATTCCAACTAAACTATGTGTTTTCCAAACATATTTCAACAAGTTCTACTTGGTCTGTAGGCAATAGGTCTTTAAGCATCACTAGGACTTCATCAACTGGCACTTTCGTAAAGAGTGACACTACGTCGAACCTGACTAAGATATAATCTTTGTTTAACTTTATGCTCTTTAGTTTCAGGACAAAGTCCACTGAATCCTTAATAAAGCAATCTGTTTTGCCAGTTCGAGGCTGTAGTATACCGGTTGAATTCCTTGCCAAAGCATGTGTGGGAAAATTGATAGCGCGGACAATTGGTCTCAACGACACCCCCTCTCTATGTACCTTTGGTAAACTATAGATGCGAGGAGTTATTGTATTTCTAGGAATTAAGCGATATTTTAAGATAGCATCGATACTATCGGAGTGTTTTATAGCGGCAGTTATTTTTGTTTTGAGAGGGGCAGTGGAATTTCGATTTAGAGTAAGTTTTGTCAGATAGTAGGACTTCCATCTTTGTGTTGTAATCTTTAGTGTTAAGAACGACGATATCTTTGTTATTCTTTATTGCTGTAGCTGCCTCTCGCTTTCTTTTCTACTGATGTTAGAGCGGGGAGGTTTCGCTTATCTTAAAATGCAAGATACATCCTGTCGGATGATTTCTGCATCTTTTTTGGGAAGTTTTTGAATTGCCACTCCACATATTATCTCTTCCACTGGTATTTATTTGGGTGCTACGATAAAGTTGAAACCTTTCTTTAGTAAGAATGTGGTCCGTTCATCGACATCGAGCCTCAAACATTATATAGTGAATATGATTTTAGATTTTTCATAGTTTCTGTTAATTGTGAATTTCGTAATAGGGGTCGATATAATTCAGTAAATGGATATAAAAATTGATGGGATGCAAAAAAGCATTCATATAAAGCATGTAATTAAACCTTGGTTGAATCCCGAGAGTGGCGGCTAAGAGTATAAAAATTGTTACCTGGTTAATATGAAAGCAAAAGACGATAATTTTTACCATGCCAAGAATGCTGTGAAGACAAGGATAAAAATTGTTGCTAAGCAAATAGTGCGACAGACGATGTAATTAAAAAGAAAAACTGTAATAATATACAGATCGTAGAGTAATACACAATTGTGCCGTCATAGATGGAATGCTGAATGATGAACAGATAGGGAGTGATTATTTACAATATATAAGCAGATTTATGGAAATAATAAAGAACATCGAGATAGTAAATCAGAAAACAGGAAGAGCAACGAAATATTGTCACAAACTCGTAGTATTGAGATGATGAGCTTTAAAAGTAAAACGTATCCAATTGCACAGCGCGAAAAAGTAACACATGAGTTACAAAACATGCTAGATAGTGGTGTATTAAAGCATTCGAAAACTAACTTCGTTAATCCAATGGTGGTGCTAAAGAGAAGTGAAGCGCGTAGGATAGGTTAATTAGATAGTGTTTGGTTTTGATGGAATTTACGTTGCCAGATCAGGCTAATTGTAAAGAGATTTAAGTAAGAGAATTAATTTGTGATAATTAAAAAGACTAATCGTGCACACCAACGTATATATAAAAGATTAATAATTATGAATAGTAATTTTAATTCTCAAAAATTGGGTGAAACATGTAATGGTATCTTGTTTACAGCAATTCTGGCTGCGTAATTAACGTAGGAACATGGAAGAAGAATTCAAATAGGCCCAGAATTGGTGTTCTATTTATTGCACTAATAAGTCACTATTAAACATTGATAATTACATAAGACGCGATTAGCAGTAACTGCAATTTAAGTACAGAGGTTGGTAGTTGAGTAAAATAGTACCATCAGGGTTGCGTTCAGCTTATTATTCAATATTTGTGCTTGTTATGGGAGGTGCATCTAATTTATGATGACATACAGGTTGATATTGTAAGATTATAAATTTGCTTAAATACAGAGGTGTTTCCAAGCCTCACAAAAGTTTTATGCATCGTTTAGTGTTAAATTCATTATGCCAACCACCGATAATGCAGCTGAAGGGTAAAGAAGCAATGTAAGAAGGCACAGAAATGCAAAGAGCAGTGAAAGGCAAATTAAGATATAAGAAAGGCTATAATATAGTGCTAAATAAACTTGCGAGCCAGTGTTAATTAAACATAAAGTGTAAAAGCAAACAAGTGAGATTATAGTGTGCTCTAGAAATGATATTTATGCAAAAACAATTTAGTTATTAAAGAAGAGCAATGTACAAACTTACTTAAAAGCAATTGTAACGTGCTGGTAGGATAATTAGATGTTCAATTATTATTGTTTAAGGGTAGCGAAGCCAGAAGCTGTTTATAATATTGGCTTCCAGTTTGATTTGAACTTCGTACATTAAAAGTAAATAGTAATCGTTGCAAACTTGGAAATCATTCGACGAGAGTTAGAACTGCAATTAAATATCTCAATAACAATTTATGAAACAACCAGGAGAAATTGTCTTTCTTTCTGTAAATACGTAGATATCATTCTCCTTGTTGCTTATACGAATTTACGTACATATAAGCCACGTATGCCGTAGAAATGCTTAAGAAGTGGGTGGTACGACATTATGTAATCGATTGACCTTTAAAATATTTTTCTGCAACAAACTATCCCTCTTCGTAAACTGCTATCAAATTATATTCGTTCAGTATTTCTTACTACTATTATAACATTTATTTAAACAATACTTTCCAGAATTTTTGGTAATGTCATGTTTTCCTGTAGTTTTAAAATACACGCACAATAATCTTAGCTATGCATTCTGATTTTTTTTCACTTAACGGCTAATATAAAAACACTTACACAGGTTCGAAAAGTTTTTAAAAAATTGCTAATTAGTTAATCCTAACGTAAGCGACATTTCACCACTTTTCCTAACAATCCTGCAGTGGGTGGATAACTTGAACAACACGATATCGAAGAATTTGAGATTTGATTATCACACCATTTAAGCTCAATAACCTTAAACAATGCGTTAAATTAGGTAGTAGCTTATTTGTTTGCGTTAATACACATGTTATCATAAAGTGCTAGCGATAAGTTACATATTGTTCGACAATCATGTGCTTGATTATGCAAGCAAGCAGTTTTGCACAACGGCTCGTAAGGTCATTTGGGGCGATTTGGTTCGCATCACCCAAAATTTCCGCCGATTGGCTTCAAAATGGCTGTCGAAATTTTGGATTATTTTTTCCTCATATTTATGAACTAACCCATGTTTTCAGCTAATTTGCGATTGCTGATCACATATATGAACTTAGAAGAATAGTTTGCGCATGTGCTTTGCAATAACTGCCCCACTTATCTACTATTAATTCTAATTATTCTACTTAATACAACACCGTTCATTTGGAGTGGATCACTTAAGGAAACTAGTTTCGATGACTTTTAATAACAAAATGTAGTTTGTATTATTGCTAGAAAAGGAGTTAACCATTGTTTAAATGTATAAAGTAGCCACACGTCATTTTTAAGAAATATCACTTTAAATATCTTCAGTATGAATGACAGAAATGAGACCTTAAATATTTTTGGAAAAAATTAAACCATTGTAAAGTATATTCAAAACTCAAACCTGATATCTCTATGACTCTTAGAGATCCTGATAAAATTAATCGATATTTTCTTAATTCTATTTCTAAATCGGATGTTAATAATATCGACATATTAGAATTTTATAATAATAATACACTTTGTGAAGGTCGTTTCAATTTTAAAGAAGTTGATAAAGCTAAAATTGTAAATGTAATGAACAGAATTAAAGCTAACGTTGCTGGATCTGATGGTTTAAACATATACTGCTATGGTTGTGTTGTGCTCTTTGTTTAATTTGATTTAATTAATTAAATGTTGATTAGAGCCACCATGCAATTATTTTGTTTGTACTATAAAATTTTAGAAAGATTAAAAGTGAGTTGTATTTACTTGACTTATCTAAATAAATAGTTATATTATCTTTATCATATTCTATTTACCTGCAAATATTAATAAATAAACGCTAGTTCATTCGTAAAGCAATCACTTTTCTCAGTTGGATTCCAGGTTGAATGTGCAATTTTTCAAATTATTTGAATACGGATCTGTTTTCCGTCTTAGCTCTAATGCGCATAAGTAATTATTCGAAATTAGGTCAAATACCACACCAAAATGGATCCCGCTGTGAAATTTATCCGGTAATTATTTGAATACGGGTGTTTTGTCGGCATTAATTGTCATTTGTTTTTCCAGCACTTGATTTCCGATCCCGTCGAGGAGACGCGGGCAAATTTTCAATTGTTTTTCGAAGCGTTGCTTGGGTTCAAACTTCGCTTAACCTCAAATTATGGACTCGGTCTATATTGCGAGCTGTACTTGCTTTACCACCACGGAAAATGCTTGGATTGTCTTAAGTATTGACTCTTCTTACGTACACATAAGTTTCACGGGCCTAACGTAGCCAGTTTTACCCAGAAACGGTACCTGTTCTCTACCGATCTTGAATCGGAAACTTGTAGGAGACGCTGATGCAATTCTTGGGCTGCTTTGGGGCTGATCCTGATGAAACTCCTGGGACACGTTCTTAGAAGGCTACTCTATGACCTGGTACGTCTCCCTCTGGGTTGTGTTGACTCGCTTGGCTCCACGCAGAGATCGGAACTTGGGCTGCATCGGCTGCTAGGTTATCGTATCGGAGCTTTGAAGAACTTTTTACTTTTTTGTGGCGGAAATCTCTGCAAATACTACCACACCACCTTGGACATGCACTCAGTAAAACTGTATACTTTTTATGCTGATATCTGTTTATTTATTATGTGAAAAATTCGTTTAAAGTGGAGCACAATAATTCTTACAATTTATTCTTTTGTTCTCCTTGAAAATCCGTCATAAACAATTGCAAGTGGAATATTAATAAAAAACTGATATTGACCAAGTTCAAATTGATTACTTTTAACACTAGATTTGCTTACAACTAAAACTATTTACAAAATTCTTATCATTAATATAATTTTTTACATTTATAACTAATTAACCGTGTCTTGGCGCCACTGCACGTTTTTTTATTAATTGCTTTTAATGGTTCACATGCGTCATTGCACTGATTATTTAAGTTAGAGTACTTCCTGCACCAAGGCTTCCTTCGAATTCACCTGTCTACTTTTACACACGATTTTTGGTCCATCTGTTGTCTGCTTTTCTTCGCTTTTTACCCTGTCTTGCTGATTCTTACAATTTCCGTTATATTCCTTAATGTCTGTCTTCTTAACTGCTCGTTGCAACGTTCATTGGTTTATCTAGCTTCTTATACCTTTCTTTTAAAACCCTGACAAAATGTCACTGTCTAACTTTACTTGAATTCTACGCTTCACTTCATTGCCTTTGGAATCCTCTTTTGTAATTAATAATCTCTTTTAGTTCGGCTATTACTTTTGCACAAACTTCTTATTTTAAATTGATTTTACAGTCAACTTAGATCCCTGTGAGAATTAAGCTTTGCCCATTGCGTTCTTTATTTAAATATTCTGCTATTACTGTCCTCTTTTTACAAATGCATTCATCCTGTTAAATTCAAGTTTTAGCTTTGCAGTTATATAAAATACCTCACCCTGAGCTTTAATGAAATGACCATTAATTTGGAAATGCTATCAGAGTTGAGTCGTAGGGCCTAAGACCATTGCAATACGTACTTGAGTTATGCTTGCCTAATTTATTGCCTTGGAAACTGTTATTTAAACCAAAAGTGTTAGAAGTGCAACTTTTTTTCACAAGTGTAGATGGTGAAACGTGTGAAAAATAAGCACGCTAACACGAGTTTTTTAAATTTCATTTAATATTCAAACCCAAGCCTATTTTGTATAGAATTATATTTGCCTTCATTTTAGTCAAGTGCGTTGGTCAGTTCTGGTAACTAAAGAAACGTCTATTTAAAATCGTCCATTCCTAAATTAAAAGCAGTGTCACTTTTTTTCTCTGAGTGAAAAAAGTGGCACTTCACACACTGAAATTAATTTTAAAAAGCCTGCTTTTTTAAATGAAATTTTTAAAAATTCTTTAGTCACGCGTGTACCTAAACATAAAATGCCTGAGGATTTGAAACACCTTCGATCTATTAGTATTCTGCTTGTTTTTTTGAAGGTTCTGGAGAAAGTAATAGTTGAGCAAGTACGAAACTATGTTAATGAATGTAACATATTACGTGTTACACAGTCTGGCTTCCGACCTGGGCACAGCGGCTGTTAACACTGATTAACATAAATTAACACTTCTTGTACTCTTGGACTACAGTGAAGGTTTCGACACTTTAAGTCATAAAACACTGTTATCTATTTTAAAATACATTGGATTTGCGACGATGCCTCTAAAGTTTTTTGAAGGTTATCTTAATAATAGAACACAATCTGTTAAATTACATGATCAAATTACCACGGCGATGGATGTAAAATCGGGTGTATCTCAGGGATCCATATTGGGACCTCTGTTGTACACACTATACACGTTAAAATTAAATAGAGTTTTAAAGTACTGTAGCTGTCTTTAGTATGCTGATGATACCCAGATTTACTAGTCTTTTAAATCACAAGATGTAGGATTGGCATGTAGACAATTAAATGAGGACATTTGTAGTTTAGTACAAGAGTCTTCTAAGCATTGTTTAATTATCAATGCTTCCAAAACGTAAGCCATTGTATTTGGAGCTAAAAATGTAAGACAAGCTATATCACCAGAAATCTCCATTTTAATTAATAACGAATCAGTTAAGCTAGTCACTGCTGTTAATAACTTTGGTTTGACAATTGATGCTGAGCTACGTTTTTGACAACAAGTGTCAAAAGTTATCATAGCTGAATTTTTAAATTTAAAAGTGATATTTCCACATAGAAATGAATTAACTGTTGAAACTAAAATTATCCTATTTGAAGTACTTGTGCTATAGCATTTAAATTTAGGCAATTAAGTCAGCAATGAATAATCTGTAGTAAAGAAAATTGAAGGTTTTAGTGTTTGGTGTGTTGTTTGATAAAAAATTTATCAATTATTAATTAATTATTAATTATTACTGCTTCTAACCATGCCACTACGTCGATTAGACTCTACTACAAGTATCGCCTGCTTATTAAAAATGATATGACCTAAAAATTACATGTGGCTACTTCATATTTTGAAAAAAATTGTTGATTCGATTACTAGCCATAATAAAAACGACATTTTGTTATGAACAGGTTAGAAAAATATCGTAGAAACTAGCTTCTTTAAGTGATCCACTTCAACTGAACGATAGTTATTAATCATGCAAGTCTGAACAAGTCTGCCAATGCACATATTAGTAATACCATTATGTCTACGAGATAAAAAAAGTGTTGAGGCACACGTTAGATACTCCAACTTTTACGTGTACATGCTTTGACCAGAATAAAAAAACGCAATCCCACTAATTTTCAGGGACTTTCGTGGACCACTTCCATCTTTGGAGCTCACGAGAAAGGTAATGCCAAAGTTTCAGGCGGAGCCTTAAGTTTTATGCAGAATCTCGGGTCTCGATTTCTTGAGGAATTCCAGGGATACAACGGTGGCCTAGAGCTTACATCCACTATGAATGAAAATGGAGGTGAAAACATTTTGTTTGAAAGTGTAAATATATTTACTTATATTTAACAAGAATTTTGACAAACAAAAACGAAAAAGTGAAAGAAATAATACAGAAGAGAAATGGGCATTTTAAAATAATAGTGTAGGAAGATAACCAAAAGACACTAATTAGACCACTTGTGATAGACAAAATTTAAGCTACAACATCGTCAAACATTTCAGACAAACATTTGCGAAGATTTGGAAAGAAAATACTAAGACTGATACAGGGAACAATAAAAACTGAAGATGAAGACAGGCGCAGAATGACCAGAAAAGTAGAAATAAAAATAAAAGGGGAAATGTAGTACGCATTATAAAAGTACAAAAACTGAAATAGTTTGGCTACATCAGAAGAAGTGAAAATGACTAAATGTAGAAGCAACTGACACGATGGAAACCCCCTTAGCTAGAAACAACAGGGTAGGCCTAGACTGAGATAGTGGGACGCAGTAATGGCATACAAAAGACTAGGGGAAACATATTATAAATAGAAAATCATGGAGGAAAATAGCCGAGAAAGCCAAGGCATATGAAAGGTTATAGAAGGAGCATTTAATTAAAGACGAATAATCCACTTCAACAAATGGATTAAAACCTTCATATGGAAGACCCCATAATTTGGAGTATTGTAAAAGTGGTGATGGCAATGAAATGTAACGATAAACATTGGAGACAACATTTTTTCTTCGGGTTTCTTGTGCACCTTACCCTATGGAATATTATGCAGCGTGATAGATGGATTAGATAGTTTGATAATATAGCATGCAAAGGCTGAAGAATAATCCATTTTAATCAAATGCTCTGATACAAATGTGCTGGTTATGGCATTTTACTGGAATGGGTAGAAAAAGATAAAGGCCACCATACATCGGATACATTGTATTAGAGAAAAAAAAGGAGTTTTTCGGGTATACGGATATTTTTACAGCTAGTGTGATAGTTTCTTCTCTTCAAAGGACAAGAAAACTGCATGGAAACCTTGGACGACGTACTCTCCTGTAACGATTGTATTGCAAGGCCATTCTAAAATGTCGACAGAAACAGTTCAGCAGTTGGAAAGATTTGCTGTTTTGTTCTGTGATCCAAAACGGATTGTGCCACAACAGATACCGCCAGGAGAGGGACATTTGCTACTAAGAACAATTTCTACCTTCAACATGGACTACACAGTGCATAATTTGTGCATCACGTGTTTTATAATAGTATATTATACAATATATATATATATGTTACCGGAAATGTATGTAATCCGTCATTATATAGAATTCCTAGGAAATGTATATAATGCCTAAAATCGTCAGGAAATGTGTGAAATAAATTTTATTATACACATTTCCTAGGAATTTTATACATTTCCTAACCTGGAATCGGAAATGTGTTTTATTAAGGATGTCATGTCGGTAGGTTAGGTTAGGTTAGGTTAGGTTAGGTTAGTAGCACTAACAAATCGTCACACTGCTAAGGAAAATCTCAGTTCATCTGTGTTTTATTTTTCATTCATTCACAAATTCTACAGTATAATGTTGATTTTCATACATTTCCTAGTACCATTTAGGAATTGCATACAATGCCTAGGAAATGCATACATTTCTTAGGAAATGTATGTATTAAAGAACCTTTCATTAATTATTTTACACATTTCCTAAATTGGCTCGGCATTATATACATTTCCTAAGAATTGTATACAATTCCTAGGTTTCATACATTTCCTGTAACATATATATTTAAAACACAAGAACCACTTTTGTTCCACTTCGTTTACGAATTCCAGCGATTATTTTTTTTCATATTGAAGATTTGACTTTATTGACCAACAGTACTTTTTTTAAACTATGCTATTTATAAACGATGAATTTAAAATACAGGCAAGAATGCCAAGCCACTTGCATCACCATCATAGGTCGCCGCTTGTAAACTTTTGGAACTACTCGAGCTGATCGCTTTCATCATTATTACGTTTCTTCAATATTTTTTTAATTTCCCATTCATTTTGAAAAATATGTGGCGTGCCAAAAAGCTAGTATTTATTTAACAGTTAAAATGTTAAGATATGTATCCTTCAAATTCAAAATAAATATCACACAGTTTCGCATTAAAATTGTAACTAAAAGCATTATTCAGTTTCAATAAGTAATAAAACCCTTCAATTCACTTGTAGAATACGTTAGAATTTCTTCATAAATGGGAGGTTATGGAGTTTTGTTGCAACGTTTGATTGTTTGTAAAATGGATCTTTGGAGTTTGCAGCAATGCGTATTTTGTATGTCCGTGGCCCTCGACATCTCTGGACAGCACTGCTTCTAACTGTCTTCTTTGGGGTTACTTGAAGAGCAGAGCCCTTACAAGAAAGCCAAGAAATCTGGTTGAAAAAGTTTATTCAAGAAACAACTGAAGCTCTATCGCAGGATACGCTGCAACGTGTGATTCGGGATTTCGTCCGCGGTTTAGAAGAGTGTATTCAACAAGGAGGGGGGAAAGGGTCATTTGACTGAAACGCTTTTTCATAAGTAAATCTCCTATTATTAGACTTTAATAAGAGACACTTTTCATTAACTGTGTAATTTAAGTAAACAACTTTTTATTACAAAGTGAATCCGACCAATGCTTTT
Source organism: Agriotes lineatus (assembly GCA_940337035.1). Lineage (NCBI taxonomy): Eukaryota > Metazoa > Arthropoda > Insecta > Coleoptera > Elateridae > Agriotes > Agriotes lineatus. Next base: position 138,260 of record CALNHX010003263.1, on the reverse strand, counting down.
TGACGCTCTCTGTGTTAAGTAAATATCACAATGTAAAATGTTCTCAAAAAGTAATGCACATTCTGTACTGAATAATTTTTACACAATTAGCTATTTAGGGTAGAGAAAAGTTAGAATGCCAAGGTCAAAGTAAACATTAAATAAAAGGTATGTATTGCTCTATAAATTACACGTCAAGTTTTCTTAAATTAGATGTAATTAATTTATATTATATATGTACAATATTATACAAGAAAATAAAATGCTTTCGGTAGGGACACCGCGAAACTTGTCCTGGACGGTGCTGCAACCCACGATACCCCATATATTTCTGGTAGCCCGTGGTGCGGTTGTCGCCTGACGTTACACTCTGTAGTTCTTCGAAGTGACCGGTTCTGGAACTAAATAAGGCAATACCTAATGGCCGCGTAGTTTATATTTGGTGTCATACTAATATTACTAAATTTCGACTATCAACCCTGGTTCAGGTGCTCTTCCGAAGGAAATTTACTGGTCTCTAGGGATACCGTTTAAAATCCGAGCGCTGGCAAAGCGGTTCGCTGGGACTTGCGGCGAATCTGAAGATCGGAGTTTCGTGGTTAGAGCGAAAGCTGCGATTTCCTCTGGTGCTGCCCCGGGTTCTTAATTCTGGCCATAGATAGACGTGATGTATCCATATCAATCAAAAATCTGTATGTTTTCCGCGGATTTTTTTAAAGCCTTATTGGGACGGACCTAAAAACTTGCAAAATTTGGCTCTTTGGGGTCTAATCTTTCTAATTTTTTTAACAGTGACATGACAGTTGATGTGCTATTAATAAAATTTAGGTATTAGGAACAAGTCTTAGAGTAGTAGTTATGGTAATAAACCTATAATAATTACTCCTCCTCCCACCAGTAAATGATGATGCACATGTTTTATTTAAAATGTGTAATTTGTAAATTGTATTAATAGATATCATTTGTCATGCCAGTGTCAATATGAAAAAATAGAATTATCTAAATGGACTTAAGAGAGGTGTTGGATAAAAGGTGGTATTGTAAGAGTATGGAATGCATATTAGCCACTTAATAATATTAACCAGCCCTCCCATTGCTCTTTCGTGACTAATTTGCTACATACTACATGTATGTATGTATGTATGCATTGTCGGTAACCTCATTTAACCTTACGGGAAAACACATTTATACAATAAATAATTATTTTGAAAGATAATATTGACAAAATATGCTTGTTAAAAATTAATATCGATCCCGATATATTGACATGCTTTGAAGGTATATTTAGCTAGATAACATATGATTGTAGCTTTTTTAATTTTTATTTTAGAAGTAGGATGTTTTAGAAAGCTAGCTTAGAGGCTTAGAGGTATGTAGCAATCTTCTAAATATCGCTTCAACTTTTTGCTTTATAATAACAAAAGCTACTACTGTACAATTTTGAAACAGAAAAGTTTTGTAAAATTAAAATTTTGACTCATCAAATGACAGCCATCATTTGAGAAAACCTTGAGGTCTTAAAAGCTTTACTTTTAAAATTATATGGTACGAAATTCCAAATTTAAAAAAGACAGCCACTTTAAGATTCATATTCGCAACTACTGAACTCACTTCAATTTTGACTATGTCTCTGTTATCACATAAGCCTGATTTTCGATAGAAACAGACCGCCACAGAAGCACACCATCATATTTGTCTAGCGCTGCTTAAGTCGACCGAGAACGAATGTTCTCAACAGAGACTTCGACTTGAGAACATCAAGGGAATTCATCCAGCTAAACGGTTTGGTTCTTTACAGGATTCCGAAGAACTAGAGATGTCACCGTACAAACAACCCTCGTCCGCTCCGAAGCCTACATTTATTGCCACCCGATCCACTCCCTTACACTCTACCCCTCTGTGACATCGCAAAAGAAAAAGGTAGGCGAAGACGCTGACGACGCATCTATCACCTCGCCGATTCTCGAAAAACTCAAAAATTTCCCAACCGAAGTTTTCCCCCAGAACTGTACCTGCTTCCAATCCTTCACGTTCTCTACGGTTTCATAAGTAACATAATTAGAAACGTTTCCATTTTAAGTCTCCCTCGCTAAATGGCTTTCTTTTTCAAGTTCTTTCTCTTCACTCTATAAGTAAAATAAGAGGATAACCTCTCGTACGCCTATGCTTTTGTAACAGCCTAAAATTCAATACTCACAATGGATGTGTGTACCCACCCATTTCCTCGCCGAGTTGATGGTTGGAGACGCATCTTGTTCTTCTGAACTGTCAATTCATCACAATCGCTCAAGAAATAAAGTTGTTGAGAACATTTGTAAAGAAAAAGACCTTGAAGAAAGACTACTCAAAACTCTGCAAACTGATGAGGCTCTAGACTTCTAGAGCAATACCGGTGAACTAGAGGGAGTTGCTCAAGATGTTGAAATATTCGGCAATGAAGCAAATAAACACAATAATGCAATGAGCACTATCAGAAAAGCAGAAAGATATTTAAGAACAAAAGAGAGGATACAAAAACTGCGCTCGCAACCCGATCCAAAAAACAAGAAAAGTTCCGAAACCAAAGCTGGGAATACTGATTGTTAGTAAACGGGGAGCCAACAAGAAAATTGAAGCAGTTGTACGCGACGAATCAATAGGAAATTTGTGACCAGCAATTTATTCTTGTAGACGATGCATCAGAGAAAACCTGGCCCTTGCATGAGAGCGCTCATAAAAATTCACTGCTGGGTGATTAGGACCATTCAAGGTCCAGCCCTTGGGAAAATGCCAATCTTCAAAATGTAACACGAGCGAAAACTGCGTGCGAAATTCAAAATGCCATGAGATCATGCCCTGCTGGAACATATGGACAATAAACAAATTTAAAACTCTCATGAGCAATTTCTCTTTTTCTTTAATGTAATAAGACAACTCCATATTTTTAGATTTAAATTGTTGGCTTTTAGTATTTTGCATGATTTTTTAAAGTTTTCTGATTTATTAAATTAGGTATCTTTGTGAAACCCATCATCATTCGAGCATAAATACTATTACCATCTCTCCATGGATAGTTTGCAACTATTCATAATAACCAATAAATTTGATCATTTAAAGCGAAAGAACTTGAAAATGAAATCAGTTATACGTATAACAGATATTATATTACAAAGTGCATAAATACCAATTGCGGAAGATTGTCAGCGCCACTTCTTGCTAACTATATATTCTTAACTAACGTCAAATATCGTAGCGCTACGAGAGTATATTGTAGGGCCCACCAGCTAGACTGAGTGGAGACGGCGCGGCGTGCGATTCTTAAATGATATAATTACCAAATGGAATGAGCGCTAACTAGTTTTTCATTGCAACAAATATACTCAGATAGATCAAGAATTTATAAACTCAAATAATCGCAGCAGCCAATAACACAATATCTGAAATACAGGAAGCAGCAGTATCGAAATTAGACCATAAATGGTATATATAGTGCATTAGATTAATTGACAAACTTTGCATATCCAGATAGCACAATAGTTCTTAAAGGCATTACTTACTCAAAAGTAGCACCCAAATCAATGCTAACATAACAGTGATTAACACAATTCAATGCGCAATCTTAGATTGAACTACTTAGTGAAATGTAAATTTACATATTAAGAACAGCTACAGTTTCTTTCACATTGCTTGCGGTACAACTATTACTACCACAAATTATTGCGCTACGCTACTTACCTGAGAGTATCATACTTCTGAAGTGGGTGAATCAAATAGGCTCCAAACGGCCTCTTACAACTGTAGGTGCAAGATGTTGGAAAACGTCTCCAACAAGCACTGAGGCACTAGGCTCGCAGAAGCAGAGAGAATGCTAGACGAAATTCAGCTAACTGCATTACGTTAACAAATTCGAAAATAAAGTAATTCACTCACCCTGTAATTACAGGCGAATGGCCAGAACGGCTAGCAATCTTGTATAAATAACCGTCTTAAAGACGTTGACGTATTTGTCCCAAATACGTATACAAGACACAGTATCCGCATTAAACCAAGCTTTCACGAAGAAGAACCATTCCAAAATACCCGAAAAGGATAAACTTGGAACACAACGTGTCACAAAAATGCCACCGGCTGACACCACTTTTTGCAAGAGAAGAACAACCGAAACCAAAACAAACGGCTTGAAACAATTGCTGAAGTCCGCCGGTAAAGCAGATTGCTCATAACCGCGAACGAATAATAAAGCTGCGTTTGCACGAAGACCGCGTTCAAATAAAGAAGAATAAAGAATTATGCACAAATTAAATTCTAATACTAACTACGCTATTTACACGTAACAAGCTCTTATCAGCATTTCCCTCAAACTAAGTATTACGGACGAAAATTATTTCAAAGCTAAATTTCAATTATGCTAAAATTTCTCTAAACAGCGTACCTGTTTAATAATACAGATAGAAAACGAAAACTGAAAGATAGGACGGTTATTTGTAACCTGCATTTGAAAAAAGTTGTTTCCGTTCCGAGTAACTGCTTCTGGGCGAAGACTGCTAAATCACACTGCAGTGTCTGCACATTATTTGGTTCATTTTTATTATTACATACAGATGGTGTACAGTAACACAAATAACTTTTAAATGTATAATTTAAAAATCTTACAACAGTGAATTAGACATAAACTTACAACCTTAAATAAATTGTAATTCAGAAAGTGCAAATAAAATTAGTGTAATGCAATTCAAAAGGTGTAACTTGTAATTCAGATAGTAAATTGTAGTTCAGTGAGCATCAGCTGTCATTAAAATTAGTAAATGGTAATTCAGAAGATTAGCTTGTAATTCGAACTAGTAAATTGTAATTCAAATAGTGCAACTTGTCATTCAGATAGTAATAATTGTAGTTCAGAAAGCGTTAAATGTAATGGAGATTAGTGAAATGTAATTCAGTAATTGCAACCTCTCAGTAAAGTGTATAAATTGTAATTCAAAAAGTTTTTTTTTAACAATAAATATTACATTTATTGCAAACTTTACACACGCTGTATGTATGTATCTGCACAGTACTTCTCATAAAGGTCGTCTCTTGTTTCTGAATTACAAATGATTCATTTTGAATATCAATTTACACTTTTTGACATACAAATTACAATAAAAAAAAGTGTAGTTTAGAAAAGTACGCAGTAGAAGGAGGACAGCTATCCCCTCCACTTTTTATTTGATTCGCGGTTTAATTCGCGGTTTTATTCGCGGATTTCGCGGTTTTTAATCGCGGTTTTAATTTCGCGGTTTGATCTAATTACGCGGATTGATCTAATTAATTTCACGCGTTTGATCTAATTAATTTTCACATGTGCTACTGAATAAATTAAGCATTAGCTTCCGATTAAATTACGCGTCGGACTTCGGCGGCCATCTTGGATTTCTGGCGGGAATATTTGAAATTTGATTTTTTTCCGATTTTTTTCTAAGTTCAATTTTTTGATTTAAATCTCCCGGGGTGTCGGCCATCTTGGTGCGCGCGCACTTCTCACGGCGGTTGTTTTAATTTTGAATTTTCGCGGAAATATTTGAAATTCAAACTGGTAGATCTATCTCGCTCTTCGAAGCTGCTGTCTCTCTCTTGCATTCACTCGCGAAAACATTTAAATTTAAAAAAATCTCTGGACGAGAGGGATTCGAACCCTAGTTTTCTTGGCAGCAGCCTTAGCACCTTACCGCTGCGCTATCGAGGTCTGTTGAACATATAGGAATTGAACAACACGTCATTTCGCAGCTGTGCCGTCACACCGTTCGAGTTGAAACAAACTATTTTTCAAAAATTTATATTATGAGAATAGGGAATGTTTAGCATATTGTGTTTACAGGCAGATACAATTTAAAAAAAATTATATTTGTAACAGCTTTGCTAGAAATAATTTTATAATTTACAATATCCTCGTTGCTCCACCCTACTGGAAATTTCCATTTACCTGCGCATAATTTGAAAAGTTAGAATATGGTTAATTTTACGGTTCTATGTGTAATTACAAAAGACATTATAGCCTCGATGCGAACTTTCTATTTTGTCATCCTCAAATGGGCTAACAGGTAAATTAATCGTTCGCAGAAAATTAGAAAAGCTAGAAATAATTACTTTATTTTTATAATCTGCTCCATCAGATCGGTCGCTATAGAAATAATTACTTTTATTTTATATAGCGAAATCATAATTACGCGACGGCTATTTTTAAATTTTAGCGCTAATATATGAGTGACTTAACAAATATTTGTCCGTTATTTTAATTTTAAAAAAAGCTTCCTGCGATGTCCCATGGCGGGAGTCGAACCAGCGATCACAGCAAAAAATTTCCATTAAACGATGCTAGTTGCAGTTTAAAAAGGACAGACCAGATCTAAAAGAACACGAGTTGATGTCGAGACTAGAGAGAGGTCCGGCAACAATGTACCTATTCAGAAAATATAACCTTAAACTGAAAACAACCTAACCTAGCAGAAAAAGTGTCAGTTTGCATTAGGGAGTTTAGTTGCCGCAGAGGTACTGCCAACAAAATTACTAGATGGTCATAGCCTCACCTGACCCAAAAAGATCGTGAACGGCTTATAGTAGCAAGTATTGGAGAAGGCTTGACTAATTAAAAATATAAGTCAAACCATTTTTTCTTGTAAAAAATTTACGAAAAGACGTAAGTGTTGGCGACAAATTAAAATAAATTTGAATAAAAGCACGCAAAATTACGAAAATACGTAGAAAATTTATAAAAATCGGCATCTTGTCACATTAAATTCTGCAAAAATGACAAAAAACAATATTTTGATACAACTTTCATCGAAAAAATAGTAAAATTTTACGAAAATACGTCTGTGTTGACGACAAATGAAAATAAATTTGAATAAAAACACACAAAAATTAGGAAAAGACGTATGTGTTGGCGACAAATTAAAATAAATTTGAATAAAAACGCACAATTTCGTTGAAAATCTTTACAAAGCGACTTTATAGTACCGAAAAAATGATGTAAAAAAGTTTTAAGTGTTATTTCTAAGCATAATTTTGCAAACGTTTAACAAATAAACCGTAATTTTTTAAAGTACATCACACAATTATGAAATCGTAGTTCAATTTATATGAATTTTCGATACTTTGTATGTGAAAAAATAGCTTCAATTACTAATATTTGAATAAAAACATGCAATTTCCAAAGCATTTCGTTCAAAATTTTAGAAAATCGACAGCATCTCCCATGAAAATTTATAAAAATCGGCATCTTGTCACATTAAATTCTGTAAAAACGACAAAAAACAATATTTTTTTCACAACTTTCATTGAAAAATAGTAAAATTTTACGAAAATACGTCTGTGTTGACGACAAATGAAAATAAATTTGAATAGAAACACGCAAAAATTACGAAAAGACGTATGTGTTGACCCCCAAAGTAACAAAAATTTGAATAAAATCACGCAATCATACAGCATCTCACATAAATTTTCGCAAATATCGACATCATGTCACATAAATTATACAAAAACTGTCATCACGTCACTTGAAATTATACAAAATACGATATTTTTATTCAAAACACGATGAAAATTGAACAAAAATCACGCAATCACACATCATATCACATAAATTTACACAAAAATCGACATCATGTCACATAAATTATACAAAAACTGACATCATATCACTTGAAATTATACAAAAAACGATATTTTATTCAACACACGATGAAAATTGAACAAAAATCACGCAATTACAAGCCATCCCACATAAATTTTCACAAAAATCGACAACATGTTACATAAACTATGCATAACTTTGCAAATGTTTTACACTTTTTATAAAATGCATCGCTCAAAATTAAAAGAAATAGCAATTTCGTTGAAAAATTTGCAAATGTTTTACACTTTTCTATAAAATGTATCGCCCAAAATTAAAAGAAATCACAATTTTTTAAATTATATCACGCCATTATGAAATCGTAGATTGATTTTCACAAAAATCGACAACATGTTACATAAACTATGCATAATTTTGCAAATGTTTTACACTTTTTATAAAATGCATCGCTCAAAATTAAAAGAAATAGCAATTTCGTTGAAAAATTTGCAAATGTTTTACACTTTTTTATAAAATGTATCGCACAAAATTAAAAGAAATCACAATTTTCTAAATTATATCACGCCATTATGAAATCGTAGATTGATTTTTTGAAATTTTACACTTTGTAACTGTAAAATAACTGCAAATACTAATATTTTAGCTTTAGACTTTGTAATTATTGCAGATTCGAGAAAAAAACAAAGCAGAGTAGAAATAAAAAACACAAACACTTTGTAATAAACAAATATATTGTTCTTATTTCGTATAATACTTAATAATATAAATATAAATGTACAGCAGAATGTCTTATTTCTAAAAATTCGCTAGCAATTTACAAAACTGTAGTTTGAGGTGCACGACATTTCAAATTAAAAAGACTGCAAGTAATAAAATCAGAATTTCATTGTGTAATTTTAAAGTTTAAGATGCACCCAATCTAGAATTCCCTTCGTTTTTGGTGTTGATGACATCTGCCTTAGAGGCGTTTTTCTAACGGCCCTTTTTTGGAGGCGTTTCCTTATCGGCGTTCTTCTGACTGAACCTTTTTGATGTGGACTTGGATGAGTAGCTGGTGTTTTGAATTTATATTCTAAATCGGACTCGCAGTTATCAGTTTCCATTTCGGTTTTTCCTGTAGTACCAGTCGGGGTTGGCTTCTTTTGCTGTTTAGGTTTAGCTAGCAGCACATTAGCAACGTTAAGGTCTTTGATGTAATCAGCAAACTGTAGGCGTCCGGGTGGATTAATAGTTTTTCGAGGCCGCAGAGTGTCGTGAATTAAATCGACTATGTTAGACGCCGGTAAAATTTCACCCTTTATAGTAACGGTACCCTTGTGATCCCAGCTCACATCGCTTGAGGTACTCAAAATGCGTAGGAAAACTTCAGCTTTTTTCTTAAAAGTTTTGGGAAGCGTAGATAAAATAACGGCATTTGATAGGCTGTCACTGGTTGTTTCAATAGGTATTTTGATTGGCTGCCGCGCCTGGTTTGTGAAATGAAGGAATCGTTGTAACACTTGATTGTACTGGATCCATTTATCGTGATCAGTTAATTTGGACTTTTAAATTTTAAAATAAAAAGGTATGGAAACACTGCGTGCGTCACATCGCAGACAGGATGGCTCTTGTAAAATTCAGCGATGCCGCATCACGACAAATAATAAAACGGCATCTGAGGGTCAAGTCTTTCGATAAAATATATATCAAAACCTGATTAAGAAATTTGTACATGGCTTAATTTATATGAAATATTGTATGAAATTGCATGCAGAAAGGCTTTAAACTAGATGTTTTCTTAATTATGCAGAGAGTGCTCGTTTATATAGGGAGGCAGGTTGGCCGAATGGTTAAGGCGTCAGATTCAAGCTCTGATCTCTAGAGAGAATACGGGTTCGATTCCCGTACCTGTCATATTTTTTTATATATTTATTATGAAAGTCTTGATTTTAAGCTAGTTTATTCACGACGGCTCTACTAGAACAAACGACTGAGCTCCTTTTCGACTAAAATGGACAAAGAGCGGAAGATGTTGATTGTATCGCCGGAATTTGTCCAACGTCTTAAGTCTGGCGATGATGCGGAGAAAAATATATTATCACAGCTTGATGACGAAATGCAAAAAGTTTTAAAGCCCAAATTAACTGATCACGATAAATGGATCCAGTACAATCAAGTGTTACAACGATTCCTTCATTTCACAAACCAGGCGCGGCAGCCAATCAAAATACCTATTGAAACAACCAGTGACAGCCTATCAAATGCCGTTATTTTATCTACGCTTCCCAAAACTTTTAAGAAAAAAGCTGAAGTTTTTCTACGCATTTTGAGTACCTCAAGCGATGTGAGCTGGGATCACAAGGGTACCGTTACTATAAAGGGTGAAATTTTACCGGCGTCTAACATAGTCGATTTAATTCACGACACTCTGCGGCCTCGAAAAACTATTAATCCACCCGGACGCCTACAGTTTGCTGATTACATCAAAGACCTTAACGTTGCTAATGTGCTGCTAGCTAAACCTAAACAGCAAAAGAAGCCAACCCCGACTGGTACTACAGGAAAAACCGAAATGGAAACTGATAACTGCGAGTCCGATTTAGAATATAAATTAAAAACACCAGCTACTCATCCAAGTCCACATCAAAAAGGTTCAGTCAGAAGAACGCCGATAAGGAAACGCCTCCAAAAAAGGGCCGTTAGAAAAACGCCTCTAAGGCAGATGTCATCAACACCAAAAACGAAGGGAATTCTAGATTGGGTGCATCTTAAACTTTAAAATTACACAATGAAATTCTGATTTTATTACTTGCAGTCTTTTTAATTTGAAATGTCGTGCACCTCAAACTACAGTTTTGTAAATTGCTAGCAAATTTTTAGAAATAAGACATTCTGCTGTACATTTATATTTATATTATTAAGTATTATACGAAATAAGAACAATATATTTGTTTATTACAAAGTGTTTGTGTTTTTTATTTCTACTCTGCTTTGTTTTTTTCTCGAATCTGCAATAATTACAAAGTCTAAAGCTAAAATATTAGTATTTGAAGTTATTTTACAGTTACAAAGTGTAAAATTTCAAAAAATCAATCTACGATTTCATAATGGCGTGATATAATTTAGAAAATTGTGATTTCTTTTAATTTTGTGCGATACATTTTATAAAAAAGTGTAAAACATTTGCAAATTTTTCAACGAAATTGCTATTTCTTTTAATTTTGAGCGATGCATTTTATAAAAAGTGTAAAACATTTGCAAAATTATGCATAGTTTATGTAACATGTTGTTGATTTATGTGGGATGGCTTGTAATTGCATGATTTTTGTTCAATTTTCATCGTGTGTTGAATAAAATATCGTTTTTTGTATAATTTCAAGTGATATGATGTCAGTTTTTGTATAATTTATGTGACATGATGTCGATTTTTGTGTAAATTTATGTGATATGATGTGTGATTGCGTGATCTTTGTTCAATTTTCATCGTGTTTTGAATAAAAATATCGTATTTTGTATAATTTCAAGTGACGTGATGACAGTTTTTGTATAATTTATGTGACATGATGTCGATATTTGCGAAAATTTATGTGAGATGCTGTATGATTGCGTGACTTTATTCAAATTTTTGTTACTTTGGGGGTCAACACATACGTCTTTTCGTAATTTTTGCGTGTTTCTATTCAAATTTATTTTCATTTGTCGTCAACACAGACGTATTTTCGTAAAATTTTACTATTTTTCAATGAAAGTTGTGAAAAAAATATTGTTTTTTGTCGTTTTTACAGAATTTAATGTGACAAGATGCCGATTTTTATAAATTTTCATGGGAGATGCTGTCGATTTTCTAAAATTTTGAACGAAATGCTTTGGAAATTGCATGTTTTTATTCAAATATTAGTAATTGAAGCTATTTTTTCACATACAAAGTATCGAAAATTCATATAAATTGAACTACGATTTCATAATTGTGTGATGTACTTTAAAAAATTACGGTTTATTTGTTAAACGTTTGCAAAATTATGCTTAGAAATAACTCTTAAAACTTTTTTACATCATTTTTTCGGTACTATATAGTCGCTTTGTAAAGATTTTCAACGAAATTGTGCGGTTTTATTCAAATTTATTTTGATTTGTCGCCAACACATACGTCTTTTCGTAATTTTTGCGTGTTTTTATTCAAATTTATTTTCATTTGTCGTCAACACAGACGTATTTTCGTAAAATTTTATTATTTTTTCGATGAAAGTTGTATAAAAATATTGTTTTTTGTCGTTTTTGCAGAATTTAATGTGACAAGATGCCGATTTTTATAAATTTTCTACGTATTTTCGTAATTTTGCGTGCTTTTATTCAAATTTATTTTAATTTGTCGCCAACACTTACGTCTTTTCGTAAATTTTTTACAAGAAAAAATGGTTTGACTTATATTTTTAATTAGTCAAGCCTTCTCCAATACTTGCTACTATAAGCCGTTCACGATCTTTTTGGGTCAGGTGAGGCTATGACCATCTAGTAATTTTGTTGGCAGTACCTCTGCGGCAACTAAACTCCCTAATGCAAACTGACACTTTTTCTGCTAGGTTAGGTTGTTTTCAGTTTAAGGTTATATTTTCTGAATAGGTACATTGTTGCCGGATCTCTCTCTAGTTTCGACATCAACTCGTGTTCTTTTAGATCTGGTCTGTCCTTTTTAAACTGCAACTAGCATCGTTTAATGGAAATTTTTTGCTGTGATCGCTGGTTCGACTCCAGCCATGGGACATCGCAGGAAGCTTTTTTTAAAATTAAAATAACGGACAAATATTTGTTAAGTCACTCATATATTAGCGCTAAAATTTAAAAATAGCCGTCGCGTAATTATGATTTCGCTATATAAAATAAAAGTAATTATTTCTATAGCGACCGATCTGATGGAGCAGATTATAAAAATAAAGTAATTATTTCTAGCTTTTCAAATTTTCTGCGAACGATTAATTTACCTGTTAGCCCATTTGAGGATGACAAAATAGAAAGTTCGCATCGAGGCTATAATGTCTTTTGTAATTACACATAGAACCGTAAAATTAACCATATTCTAACTTTTCAAATTATGCGCAGGTGAATGGAAATTTCCAGTAGGGTGGAGCAACGAAGATATTGTAAATTATAAAATTATTTCTAGCAAAGCTGTTACAAATATAATTTTTTTAAAATTGTGTGCGTGTAAACACAATATGCTAAACATTCCCTATTCTCATAATATAAATTTTTGAAAAATAGTTTGTTTCAACTCGAACGGTGTGACGGCACAGCTGCGAAATGACGTCTTGTTCAATTCCTATATGTTCAACAGACCTCGATAGCGCAGCGGTAAGGTGCTAAGGCTACTGCCAAGAAAACTAGGGTTCGAATCCCTCACGTCCAGAGATTTTTTTAAATTTAAATATTTCCGCGAGTGAATGCAAGAGAGAGACAGCAGCTTCGAAGAGCGAGATAGATCTACCAGTTTGAATTTCAAATATTTCCGCGAAAATTCAAAATTAAAAACAACCGCCGTGAGAAGTGCGCGCGCACCAAGATGGCCGACACCCCGGGAGATTTAAATTCAAAAAATTGAACTTAGAAAAAAATCGGAAAAAAATTCAAATTTCAAATATTCCCGCCAGAAATCCAAGATGGCCGCCGAAGTCCGACACGTAATTTTAATCGGAAGCTAATGCGTAATTTATTCAGTAGCACATGTGAAAATTAATTAGATCAAACCGCGAAATTAATTAGATCAATCCGCGTAATTAGATCAAACCGCGAAATTAAAACCGCGAATTAAAACCGCGAAATCCGCGAATAAAACCGCGAATTAAACCGCGAATCCGCGAATCAAATAAAAAGTGGAGGGGATAGCTGTCCTCCTTCTACTGTACGCTCATACTCGCACCAGCCATACTTCAGTAAAACCACTTTTCTAATGCGTTTCGTATACTATTTCATCGCATTTACATAGAAATCTGAAATCTTTTATATAAAATGTGGCGTTAAATGTCAAAATATAGGTAACCAAGCTTAGCAGAATTAGTTTTACGTACTGAACCACAATAAGCAGCTCCAGTAGATGTTCTGAGTTTGGCAGTACTGAAGTATATTGTTGGTGGCAGTATAAGTCTACGTAAAATTCGAGGTTAGCAGCTTAGGTTTTGCATCAGTCTTGATACAAACTCACTCAAAACCTAACCTGATAACTTCGAATTCACATAGATTGACAGTGCCACCAACAACACACTTCAGTATTGCAAACGTAGGACAAATTGCACGTTACTGTGCTATAATGATTGTTGATTGTTAAGGTTCAAAGTGCCACTTTACTAAACGATTTTGAATTTAGGAACATTAGTCCACCCGTCTGGTAGTTTTAGATGGAATTAACTTGGGAAGTTTTGAGATTTGGTATAAATCTAGACTTAGGTGTCTAGTACTAAGATTCACATTTTGCAGAAAGCAAACGCAGCCGCTATCGCCGCCATATTGCCAAGATGGCCGCCAAAAACAGTTTTCTTCAAATATCTCCGTTATCGTACCCTCTACAGTCAAAATGCTCATAACCAGAATTAAAGAAGAGGAAATCCTCAATAAAACATGGCATGTGTATGTTTGCTCTAAAATTAACTATTTACGTATAGCAGTCGCTTGTAGTTGAAAATGTTTGCTTAGTTTTGTCGTATGTCGTATGCTGTCACCGATTTTACGAAGTTTATGTGTTTTAAAATTGCAGAGAGCTGTTTATGTAAAACCTTTGTCCAACTTCATCTAAGTCAGTGGCGTAGCTTTCATTTTTTATGAACAACCAATTATACCTGTTTAAAGTTAACAATGACAATAATGTACTAGTTTCCACACCACCCAAGAGGTAAAGTACACTGCGGGTTTTTTGAATGATGTGGTTTCCCCTAAAGGCCTACACCACGACAGCATATTTATTACATCATTAATGTTACGAGTACTTTCGACCGTATTTGTAGTGGTTTCTGTTACCCATTTAACATCGTTTTCCTCTAATACACCGGATGCACCGATTTTCTCATTTGATATAATGATATCAAGAGGCAAGTCTAAGTCTTCATGCCTTGTACGACATTTTCCCAAGATTTTCCATTACAGAAACTACAAATGACAGAACATTTCAAATCTGCCTTTCTGCAACCTCACGCTTTTTACATCTCGTTTTGCACTTGCATAATAAAAAAGTAAGTAGTGTTTCACCCCATTCTTCAGCCTTTTTTGAAAATCCATACCATCATTGGACTTCGTGTTAGGTTCTCAATTAATGCTGTCTTGCAGTTGCGCTTGCGAGTGGTAAAAAAGCTGAATTAAATTTACTTTTTGTTAGTGACTTAAAAAATACTGATAGCGATATTTATCCAGAGAATTATTCTCCTTGTCCTTGGAGCCATATAGCGCAAGAAGAAATCTTTTCTGCATCAGCAACCTCGTCGGTAAATGCATTTTAATTTTTAAATATTTGATAAGATCGTGTAAATCTGTATGTTTTTCTAGAACGTTTAAAAATTGCCTCTTTCTTTGGTTAAATAAAGCTGAAGTTGTATCGCACCAACTAAATGTATACTGCTCCACAAATGAACTGGACCATTTGCATATATTGGTGCAATTTTAAAAATATTTTCCAAAAGGAAAGTAATGGCGGTTATAGTAACTTTTTAGAATTGAGTCATTATAAAGAGCATTTCTTTTCATAATTTGGTTTAAATAAAACTAAGTCCATTAATAAAATATTATCATTTGAAAATTTTGAAGTTTGCCCAAATTTTGGTGGCACATTGCATACAAAGTATGCCAAATCGTTACCAAACATTTATAAACGGTTCGAGGAGACCCAAAGAACTGTTAATTTCCTTTTTTTTGTTCTTCCTCTTATTTTTGTGAAATATAGTTTTTTTATAATTTCATTATTTTTAAGTTTTATTAATTTGATTTTGTTAATTCCTCAGTTTATATTTGAGGATAGTGGTATTAAATGTGCTTAATATGAGTATACTACAAAACAAAAACCTTTATATATATTTTTATGACGTAACTAATGTAACAAATTCATATTTTTTTTTGTTGGTCCAGTTTATTTGTGAAGCAGTATATTTACTATTAATGCTTCTGCATCTTCTCTAGCCTGGATCACGGTGAACTGTGCGTCTTCGAATTTCTGTTCCAATATGGATATAAAACGACATTTATTTGCTTCGTTTGATAAGAAATTTGTCTGTGCAACGGTGATGCTCATAGATTAGTCAGACAAAATATCTGCTGTAATATTTTTTCATGATCGCCGAAGTCGTTCTGCACTTTTCGTGCTCTTTCCTGCTGCGTTTATAGGATAGCCGTCGAAAACAATTAATGCATTTGATTGATAGTGTCTTCTTACATACTTTATATAACTGGTATAAATCGAATCAAATGTTTCATTTTGGTTCCAAACAACTCTATGCAGCAGGTATCCACCTTCAATTATATAAACTTTATTAGTTCTAAAGTCATCTTGTGCAACTGAAAACAAAACTTTGCACAATAGAAACTTGCTCCCAGAGGACGTACCTGGTCTTTGCGTATCAATACCATATCGCCAAAGTTTTTCCCAATCATATTATTTATCTCAACTTTAGCAATTTCCTGCTCCTTAAAACAGTTTATTATTTGATATTCAATAACTCCTGAGGAAATAGACATTATTTCGTTTACGTCTGGGAAAGAAAGGTGTTGCGTAAGCCCTTCCAACAGCTTATGTACATCATCATTGTCTCGAATAATAAGTGAACTTTTCATAACCCCATTTTGTTCTGTAGATGCAAAAATAAACGTTGCAAAATCTTTCAATCTCACCACATACCTTGTGCAAATACACCATTCCAAATGTCCACGTTGTTAAAATGTTATCCGTGATTCCTCGTCCATGAGTAAGCCCGCCAATAGCTTTCATCGTCCTTAATAGCGTTTCTTCAATGGTCATGCGTGACCAAACACCAGACCAAAACCTATTGGTGCGCCTGATTTTGAAGAAGCCGTCTGTTGCAAATGTATTGTACTAATCGGGAGTCATTTTGTCTTTTAAGGATATCATATCTTGCAAATATAAATGAAACGATTTTTCATAATTATGATGGCCGCTTGCGTAGAAATAAGGCAGCATTTCTGGACAGTTTCTAGGTGAAGTTGCCAGTTACCCATTCTTTCTGCTTCTATAAACTGCTTCACCAAAGCTTCCATGAGAAAATATTGCACTTACAGTTTCGCGGTAAGTCCATTACCTTCTAGTTTTGCAAGTAACTCTTCAAATTTTTCAGTAATCGTTTTAAACAAACCTTGTTTGTCCTTTAAGAAAATCGTGGGTCTGCCCAAATTACAAATTCCATGACCAGGCGTTCTTCTTCTATGAATTCCACAGTCTGCAATATCATATGTCTCAGAGCTAGATGGGTTAAAAGATGACCTCTGACTGCCCGAGAGTAGGCGTGCTCTGACATCATTTTGTCAACAGAATTTGCTGCATAATGGAAGTGGGTGTTGTACCCACTTCCATTATATAACGGATAGACCTCAGGTACGACACCAGTAAATGAAATTTTCCCAATTGGACAACAACATTGTTGCAATCTAAATGTTGATTTTCTGCGGAAATTATATCACGAGCTTTTAAGTACAATGACTGGTCAAATGTAATAAAACACGTCTGTTGCTTTAACATTTTACATTTATCGACGGTAGAATGGATTACCATAAAAACTGTATCGTAATCACTTTATTAACAAATGGCAAGCAGAGTACCTGTGACATCACGAAAGGTCTTTCTATTGTCGATCTCTCCATGAAGTTATTCCATCCAGGTATGTCAGGAAATTTGATCGATTTTGCGTTCAACCAAAACAAATTTGAAGTGGAAGGTAATACTACTTGGGAAATCGGATTAATATCATCTACATTTTGAATTGTCACAGTTTGTAGTCCCAAATTGTGTCTTTTCCGGAGAGGTTACAGCGGCGCTGATCCAAACACTCCAACTACTTTTTTTGTTGGAATTTTTGTAAATCGTGCAATTGTCTGATCTGGAGTAATGGCTGTTTTAGATGTTACACAATAGATGGCTCCCACAGCGTGAAATGTCTGCAAACTATCAATAGTATTTGTATTAAATTCGGGGTTTTCAAAAGCAAATTGCAAAAATAATTCTTTTTCAATGTTTCGTCATACGTTGAGCAAAACCTTAAAGACGATAATACGTTGAAACGGTTGCTGGGCACATACTTTTTATACAAAAATGCAGCAAGACCCACTTATAAAGGCGATCAAAAAAGAACCTGGCTTGGTCGCGGCAATAACTGCGTGACCTAAAGCCGTGAATTTCACTTGGTATTCTTCCAATGTGTCTCGTTTATTTGTAGAACAACATCTTGCATAAAAGGTGTCATGCTAAACTGACAATCTTCGCTGTTTTCCTCTAAAAAATTATAAATATCTGCCATTACCTCGTTTACTTTTGTAGCCAATGGACGATGACTTGGAAAGCTTGTCGTTACCACACGAGAAAGTTTTTTCATGCACATATGATGTCGGACTTCGACTGCAACCAGATCACTAATAAGTTCCAGCCGACTAACAATGGCACGACCCCGCTCATCATTACGAGCTTTTGCTCGTCTTAAGATGGCATTTTTCACAGTGAAGGACCGAACCTCATAAATGTATCGCGATTAGCTTCGATTTGAGTATTTTTCTTTCCATATCGCTTACGTGAACAGTTACTGACCTAAGCGGTCTTAAAAAGTTTATTTTCCAGTCTTTTCTCTTTAAGCTTAATTGGTTAAAGGTAGTCAAACCCCGTTCCTTCACTATAACAGTTTCAGCTTCAGAAAGGCTATTCTTATAAACAAAACACTTTTGCTGCAATGCATTGATAACAGAAATACCCATACACAACGTTGTTATTCTTGCACCATGGTCAAAACAATACTGAAAAGCGATATACAGAGACTAGTTATTATTTATTTATTAAATTACTTGTCACATTTTTTACAATTTTTCGTTTGTTGTTATCTTTAGCCCCCAAATTCCTATAGTTGCATGCTATATATTGTTATGATATTGGTACAGGGGTAAAAAAATAAGATTAATAGGATTAAAAGGTTATAGTAATTATAAAGACCAATTTAGATGTGAATTGGATACTAAAATTATTAAAATGCATTTAGTAAAGAAAGAAAATAGAATATATAATTTATTAAAATGAAATGTTAAAAGTAAGAAGGTGGGCAGACTGACATGGAGGAAGATAAAGAATATGGTGAAACAACCAAATTAAAGCAGTTCTAATCTGCAAAAGCAAATAAAAAGAAAGAAATACTGAATTAAGTTTATTGTGGGATTACATTTGGCATTTTGAATCAATTGAATTGGATTATAACGAACGATTTACAAGGGAAGCAAATCGCAAGGAAGTAGTTGGCAGAGTGAGTATGTTTATGGGGCTTGTCAAGTGAGGTCTGGTAGCTGGTCCTTGGTCGCGATTCTTGGTGCTAAGCGGTAACGTATTTCAAAGGAGCAATTTGGATTGATTGTTAAAGAAAAACAACTTCAACTGGGGTTGGCTTGGATCTGTGCTGTGAGGGAGCTGTGTAGGCTGATTCTTGGGGCTAACTAATTTTTCGTGGGTGAATACGGATCCCGATTCTGGACATTTTGGCAGTTTGGTTGTCAGTGGAGGCCTTCATCGGGGTGTTTAGTGGAGCAGTTGTGGTGTGATCAGTTGCAGAGTTGGACGAATTGGTTTCTGCAGGGGAGAATACTAAGTTTAATAAAATGTAAATGAAATCAGGTATTATATAAGAAACGAAATAAAATAAAGATTAAAGTGAATTAACTTAATTAAGGGAGTGCTTGCTATTTGAGATTGTCATATGACCAATGTAACAATGAAGTATTTGTGATTGAATTTTCAAAAACTATTTTGACGTAACATTTGACAAAGTTCAGAATTATCATAATTAAAATAGGAACATCAAATTTCAGAATAAGCAATCTAGATAAAAGGAACCCGCTCTGATTTTCAGTCAAGTGCATCTACAGAAGTTAGCAGAAATAATTTTATATATTCAAAGTAAATAAATAGGGCAATTTAATAGATTAATATTTAATTATAGACATAAACTTATAGGCAAAATAACGGGGAGCTTTAACCTTATCATATTTATGGCGGGCAACGTGGAGCCGTAACAATACGTATATTCAATTTGGTAACTTACACTTTCTCGATTTTAAACTATACACATATTAGTAATTCAATTTTACAATTTATAAAAAAGTACTTAAATATTATATTAGCTTTGATCTTTCACATTTTTACCAACTATACTGTATTTTGCCTTATTGTACTTTGAATATCGTTTATCAAATAAAATAATATCTTATTTAAAATAAATAGCAATGTACTGAGATGGATTAAAGCTCACAATTTAATTCTGTATGCAGAGATAAATATTGAACAAAGGCAATTAAAGCACAAAGTTAAAATATTTTACTTAATTGCAATCTAAACAGAAGTTATTAAATGCATTGGTAATGAGATGCAAGAAGTATAATTAGAGGGATACTTACTTACTTACTTACTTAATCCTAATGTCTTTCTACCCTTTCGGGTGTAAGACGTGGGTGGGGTTGAGTTATTGCCTAGGTTCTCGTTTCCAAATTTCTTTCCAGGCTTTCCTGTCTTGCGCCCTTTGCTTCATTTCGTTCCACTGTACGTCTCTCCTTTCTGCTGCTTCCCTTATTACTTCTAACCATGTTCTTCTGGGTCTTCCCCTCATTTTCTTTCTCATGGGTTTGGCTTCTGCTACTCGTTTGACTATTTTATCGTCTTTTCTTCTTATGACATGTCCATACCATCTTAGGTTTCCTTCTTCAATTGATTGTAGTACAGGCTTTGTTTTTAAGTTTTTCCTGAAGGTTGAGTTCTTAATTTTGTCTATCTTTGTTTTTCCCTCGATTTTTCTGAGAAACCTCATTTCCGCACTTTGGATTCTGCTTTTCTGGCTTTGTGTAAGCGTCCATGTTTCGGAACCGTAGGTAAGGATCGGTGTTGCTATTTTTTTAAACACTTCTGTTTTAGCCGATTTTGGGATTTCTTTTTTCGCCAAGAATTTGCACTTTATCGCATTAAATAGCCTTCCTGCTAATGCTGTTCTCTCGTTTACTTCTTCATCTAGTCTCCCGTCCTGCGTTATTGTCGAGCCAAGGTATTTGAAGCTTGGTACCTGTTCTAATTGTATTTCTCCTATCTTTATTTCATGCTTTTTGTCTTTCCTACTGGCTATCATCGTTTTCGTTTTTTGTTTATTTATTGTCATATTGAAAGTTTCTAAGTTGTTTTTATATCTTTCTAAGTTCTTGTTGAGCGTTTTTTCGTCTTTTGCTACTACTACCATATCATCTGCGTATAAGAGTTCTGAGATTTGTATATTCTCCATTTTCCAGTAGCCCACTGGGTAAGGTATTACCTCGCTTTTCGCTTGTTTAACCCCTTCATCTAACACTAAGGTAAATAGCAGAGGGCTTAGTATGCAACCTTGTCTTACACCTTTAGTAGTTTCAAACATTTGTGACCTTTCTTGCCTGACCCTTACGAAGTTTTTGGTCCGTGAGTATAATGCCTTGACGCCATTAATCAGTTTTTCTTCTACTCCTCGTTTTTCTAATATTCTCCAAATGTCTTCTCTGTTAACTTTATCGAAGGCTTTCTCAAAGTCGATGAAACAAAGGTGTACCTCTCCGTCTTCTCTGAGGGCTTTTTCTATTATTTGTCGGATTATAAATATTGCATCCATTGTACCTCTGTTCTTCCTAAATCCCTGCTGCGTGTCTTCGATAGTTTCTTCTAAAGTTTCTCTTAATCTTTTCTCTAAAATCCTTGCGTATAGTTTGCCTACTGTACTTAGTAGCGTAATACCCCTATAGTTATTGCAGTTCTTCCTGTCCCCTTTCTTGTATATTGGGGTTATTATCCCGATTTTCCAGTCTTCTGGAGCTTCCCCAATGTTCATTACCTTGTTCATTAGGGTTTTTAATATTTCAAGTATTTGCGCTTCTCCTGCCTTTATCATGTCTCCAGTTAGTTCATCATATCCTGGCGCTTTGCCTATTTTCATTTTCTTTATTGCCTCTTCAATTTCTTCTTTAGTTATGTCTTGTTCTGATGTTTGCCTTACTATTTCTGTAGGGTTGTTGCTTTCCCGCATGTTTTCTTCCGTGTTAATGTCATCTGCACCCTCTAATAAATCCCTAAAATATCGTCTCCATCTCTCCATTATTTTTTGCTCCTCTGTGATTATTTCATCTTCTTCGTCTTTGATGTTCATGAGTGTGTCTCCTGTGCTTTTCCTTGCATTTTTTATTGCCCCGAAGAAAAGCTTTTGGTTTTCGTTATATGCCTTCTCCATTTTTTCTCCAAATTTTACCCAGGATTTTTGTTTTTCTTCTTTCACTAATCTTTTGACCTCTCCTCTCTCTCTTTTATAGCGATCATAATTTGTTTGCGTTTTTGTGCTTAAGTATTTTTTCCAACTTAATTTTTTCTTTTTAATAGCTTCTTTGACCTCCTTAGTCCACCAGTGTGTTCTTTTTGTCTGAGTATTTACTATATTTGTAGTTCCACATATCTCTTCTGCTGTGCTTAGAATCGCTTCTTTCAATATAGTCCATATCTCCTCAGTAGTACCGTGTGTTGGGATGTTTTTACACTTTTGTTCTAGTTTCTCTTGGTATCTAATTTTGTATTGGTTCTCTCTTAGTTTGTGACATCTAATCTTTCTGTTTACTATCTTTCTTTTCCTGTCTTTTATAGTTCTGTCGTTACCCATGTCTAATTTCATCACTAGTAGGTAGTGGTCGCTTCCAATTTCCGAACCTCTTTTGACTTTTACGTCTCTGACTTTGTTCCACCTATTTTTACTAACCAGGAAATAATCTATTATAGATCTTTCGTTTCTATTTTTGGCTTCTCTTGTGATTTTATGGATTTCTTTATGCTGGAAATGGAAGTTGGTAATTACTAGTTCATTGTCCAGACACAAATTTATTATTCTTTCTCCGTTTGAGTTCTTTATTTTTTCACCTTGTTTTCCTAGACACCATTCTATTCCTGTGTTGTTATTTCCAACTCTTCCGTTTAAGTCTCCCATTAATATGACGCTACCGTTGCTGTTGTCTAGTTCTTCCTGTAGTTGTTGGTAGAATTTGTCTTTTTCGTCTTTGGTGTCATCTTCATTGGGTCCATAGGCTACTATGACAAGGTATTCTTCTTTCCCATTTCCTTCCTTGAACGTAACTGAGAGTATTCTTTCGCTTACAAAATTCTCATTCTTTACATACATCATTTTGTCTTCTTTGAGTATTAAAGCAACTCCAGCCCTTGCATGCTCTTCTATTTTCACTCCCGACCATATCATCCAGTAGTCATTTGTTAGTTTCTTGGTTCCTTTTCCTTTCTTCTTAGTTTCAGTAATCCCTAGGTAGTCTATTTTTGTGTTCTGTATATCTGTGATTAGTTCCTCTTCTTTCCCGGTAATACTTCTCGTGTTCCATGTTCCTATCTTACTGTATTTTTCCTCTTTTTTCTCTTTACACTTTTTAGTTCTTCTTTCCAAATCCTTATTATCCGTTCCATATTCCATATTCGTTGTCCTTTTTCTTGCCGTAATCGTTATTGTGTCACTATTGGCATCTCTATTTAGACCTTGCACGTTCCAATTAGCTAAGTTTATGTTTGCATTTGAATTGTCCTTGTTTTTATTTTTTTTTCCTTTTTTCTTTTTTGCTGTTCTTCAAGTCCGTTTCCTTTGCCTGTTTCGTCATCGTTAAACCATCCTTGTTTAATGTATTTCGTTTTTTGGAGCTGCATTTTCACTGTTTTTTAAGCTTCCTCCATCCTCATCACTCCAGAAAAAGTTCTTTCCATCTATTTCCATTTTCTGATACCCCACTTTTGTCTTTTTTCCTTTGCTTTTTTCCTCCCTTGCAACTTTTCTGATGGCTGCTTGAATTTTTTGTTCTTCTTTTGTCAAGTCACTATCTATATATATTTCCTTTCTCCCAAGTTTATATTTTTTCTTAAGTATTTCTATTTTCTCTTCAAAATTCGTTAATTTGACTAATATCATTTTGTTTTCCTCTTTCCCAATTCTGTATGCTTCCTCTACAGTTACTTCTGCTTCTAGTTCCTTCTTTATAAACTCTTGTATTTCTTGCTTAATATTCATTTTGTTTGGGGCTACACCTTTAATAATTATATTATTTCTTCTTTCTTTCTTTTCCTGTTTTTGTAATTTATTCTTTATCAATTCAATTTCCATTTTCAGTTCTGTTTTTTCTTTTTCCCATTCTTCCTCCTTTTTTTGTGCTTCTTCTTTCAGTCTTTTTATTTCTTCCCCGTATTCTCTTAGTTGTTCATTTATATTGAAAATTGCCGTTTTTGTGCTGCTTGTATCTTCTTTGATGTCTTGTATCTGGGTTTCTAGACCCCTTATTAGTTCTTCCAGTTTATCCATATTTTTTTGATTCTCGTTTTCTTGCTCCTCCGATAATCCGTATTTGTCTTTTATACCACTCTGGATTTCTTTTGGTTTTTGTGGGCTTCCGGTTAGTTTTGCGCTTTTTTGAAATATTTTTAGTTGATCTTGTTCCCACTTTTCGAAATCTGCCGGGGTTTCTGTTTCCCTTTTTCGTTTTGTAAAAACTTTTACACTCGGGCTTCCTTTATCTTTTGTTCCCCCGCACTTTTCAGTCACTTTATTGTCCATACGCGTATTAGTGCTACCGCCGCTTGCGTATGTTACGCCACTGGTCCGAACTCGCGCTCTGCGACGATTTTATTTCCGCGTTCGGCGGGTTCTAAAATGCACGTAAGTTAATGTTAAATAACTGATTCCTTATCGCGTTCCGTCTAAACGCAGTTTAGGCTGTTGCCCCGACCTTGTTGATACGCGCCGTTAGCACGGGCGACCTTGTGACTTTCGTCGAACGCGACTGCTTGACCTTATTTATTGCGATTCTGCAACCGCTTTAAAATATCGGAAAATGATGCCTTTACGATTCGCCGCACTTTTTGCACTCTGTTTTCCTGTTGCTACTACTTCTTAATCTTCGATTTGCCGCTAGCTCGCGAAAATTTGGTGTGATAAAGCCCGTAAAACGGGTTATTTAGCGCCACTGCAAACTTTCACGTCTCACACGATCCGCACTCGAAACTCAACCCCAATTAGAGGGATAAAGGAAGGCATAAGAAAAGCAAATTTCAGAGGGATTGAATTTGAAGTTTGAGTAAATGAAAGATTTAATATGGTTAATATAGTATAAGTAATATGTTAGGTTTGAGCATGTTTGAAGTCGGGCCAAATAAAAGTAAAATACAAAAGGTTGGTTATGTGCATAATAAATATGAGCGTAGAGTTATTAATACACGTACATTCCAGTGAAAAGTAAGCAAGCTGAAAGGTGGATGAAAATCAAAGCAAGATAGAATTTGCAAAGAGCAATTAAGAACGAGGGCAACTGAAATGAAGAATAATCAGTGACGTGTATAAAATTGAACTCAAGTATCAGTGCATTTTAAAACGTGTGTTCAGTGGAGAGCAGTGATAAATATCGTTTTCCTTCAAGCGGCAGTAAAATGTGGCATTATACTCCTGGATTGATGGTGCTAAACTGTCACTTTATTGCCATGCGGCAGATAATATTATCTGCCGTTGACGAGCGGCAGATAAAGTTATTATCTGCCGCTGACGGCTTTATCTGCCGCTCGTCAGTGGCAGATAATATTATCTGCCGCTGACGAGATAGAGTAATTTTCTTCGGATTTTCTTATAAACGTTTGCAGAAAAAATTCTGTTATTCGGAGCAAAAGTATCTTTATGTGACTCGGCTGTACTCGCAAGCTCGGCAGATATACCGTCCAGCCACGCCACATAAAATATAGCTTTTGCTCTTAATAACATAATATACTATTTATGTGACGAGAAAGAACAATTTTTATGTAATTATATGAAACAAAGACAATTTCTAGTTTTAAGCAACCAACATTTTAATCAAATTTTATTCCTTTGTGTGAAATTGTAAATAATACTTGTTTCCTTTAAACAATATCAGTTCGCGGTTACTAAGCAACGCGATGGTCTTTTGTTAAAAATTAAAAATGAATTACTGTAATTGTCAAGTTGTGGGCAAATGGTGCTCCTGAATTTTAATGTTTTAATACAATAAAAGTTACTTACCAAGTAGAAAAAGTATACAGAATGATTCTACAAGTTACCGGACATATGTGGAAGTGTTGCCAAAAGCTTCTCAGATAAAAAAAGTTATAAAATTAGTTAAACCAGATTGGGCCTGAATTTCGCCTTTGACACCTGGAGATTTCGAGCTGCGACACCGGCCCATTTGAACTTCAGAAGCCCGGGATCGCAAGTCCTACAGACCAGGAAGAGATGTAAGAGCATCCCAGAACAAGATGTGGGTCCAGGGAAGCGACTTCTAGCAAATAAGGAAATCGGTGTCACCTGCACCAGCCCCGAAGCGAGCCAGCGAGAATTTCAAAGGTACGATTTGGCATGTTTTTATCTGGTTGGAGTCCGGAAAGCTAGTGTACTTCGAGAATACACCTTGCTGAAGAGATTCATCGTGTTTCCGGGTACCCAGATCCGTTCTAGTTCGAGTAAATTGCGTAGCGTCAGCAGAAAATGCGATTTTGGATAGGATTTGGAGCTATCACAGGAATTAGAACAACAGATAGCTAGTGTCGTTTTACGTCACAATCTGAAACAAAATCAAGTTAGTTGTTGCTAGGCGGGAGATTTGCTTTAATTCACCTGTGGTTTCTTGCAAATTTCGCTTTTGAATATCAAAATAAAACGCTGTATGCACCCGCGAACCTTTTGTGGTTAAGTCAAGTTTGTGAGGTTATGGGCCGGTTGCAGAAAGCAATGTTAAGTCTGGTGTTAGCTAACATCGCGTCAAAGTGAACAAAATCGCATCAAATTTTGTTTACTAATGTATTAGTTACCATAAGCATTTGAGATTTGATTCGTTTTTGTTCACTTTGACGTCGCGTTAGCTAACACCAGACTTAACATTGCTTTCTGCAACGGGCCCTATGAGTAACTGAAGCAAGTAGCGCAGTTGTACTAAAATTTGGCGTATTTGAGCTACTCTGAGTTAAATATTCTAAAGAATAATTTTAAAATAAAACTCAAGTTTGAATCAAACCTGAGATATTAGTTTTGTGTTTTGCCGGAGCAAGCCCAAAGAAATATTGCAATTCGATACAATATAGAAAGGGGCAATTAACCATTTTATTAAAGAGTAATAAGTACATTTCATTTTGATTAGCCTAAGATACTGACAGGCAAAGCTGTACGTTTTTAAAATTTAATATAACTACCCAGACTATTGTGTGGTGACTTGCCCTATTTAATTATTTTTCAATAAAACCTTTATTATTTGAGGGTATCATTACAATTATCAGGCGCCGCAACGTGGAGCCTTTACAGTCATTATAGTATATTTCTTTTTTAAATTTTATTTTATAACATTTATTAATTGTACAACACCATATATGGTAATGCGCGTAATTAACTATCTCAAATTATCCCTAGACTATAATTATTACACTCGTTCGTAGTAAATTTTATTTTTAATGAAACAAGAACATTCTCTAAGTCTTATGAATATAATATTACTTTATCTTCTTTATTAATTGAATAATAATCCTTAATAATACCACAGTAATTTAAGCATATCGGCTGTAGTAAACGTCGTTAGTGAGTGTAAAACGAATATGTTTACCTTTAATCAGCTTTTGTGTTTAACCCATTGATTTTAAAAAGAAAATCTGTATAATGTAATTTGTAGGAAATTTGCTTCTATTTTATTTTTGTAATACATGTTTTAACTCTAAAATGCAAGGTAAAGGAGATATCTAAAAAAAGTCTTTTTGGCCGCCATCTTGGCAATATGGCCGCGCCGGCGGCAGGTACTGCTTTGTGCAAAACGTGGATTTTAGTTTTTGATACCTAAATCTAGAACCTTGCCAAATTTCAAGACTTTCCTAGTTAATTCCTGGTAAAGCCTTTTTATATGACCTGACGGGTGGATTATATAGTACATTACCATATGAAATTCCATAAAATAACTTTAGCAACAATTACTACAAGTGCAATGCGAGTGCCTATAAAATACAAAAACTTTGAATGCATATACAAGTTGTTTCAAAAATGTTTGCCAAAATTTCTAGGACGTATAGTACATCAAAAAATAAGTGTAGTTTACTCTACAAAACTAATTCCGAAAATGCACTCCCAAGGAGCTACAGCCCCTAGAAGAAGATTCTCAAAAATGGTTTTTTAGCATTTTCTTCAAAACTGTTACTGGTAACTTAATGAAATTTGGCACAGGGGCGTAGTTTTTTATGAGAAATATTACTAATTTGTTACAATCTTTATATTTTATTCAGGGGCGTAACTTACAAGGGGGCTGGAACGGTTCAATTACCCTATCTTTTTTGTGGGTAGTTTTATCTAATACATTTATAAAAAATCTCAAAGCTTGATTTATCTTACATAAAAAAGGTATTTTTGTTAAAATGTTTTAAAGTTGACCGTTTTCGTGTAATTTGCAGTTGAATGTTAACGTGTTTTTCAAGCTTTGAAATTACTTGTCCAAAATGCCTTCGAAAATCTTTTGAGTAGGCCTAGATATGACTTAAACAAAACATTTTAACAAGAATGCCTTTTTTATGTAAGATAAATCAAGCTTTGAGAGTTTTGATAAATGTATTAGATAAAACCACGCACATAAAGGATAGGGTAATTGAACCATTTCAGCCCCCTTGTAAGTTACTCCCCTAAATAAAATATGAAGATTCTAACCAATTAGTAATATTTCTCATAAAAAACTACGCTCCTGTGCCAAATTTCATTAAGTTACCTCTAACAGTTTTGAAGAAAATGCTAAAAAACCATTTTTGAAAGTCTTCTAGAGGCTGTAGCTCCTTGGGAGTGCATTTTCGGAAATTAGAGTAAACTACACTTATTTTTTGATGTACTATACGTCCTAGAAATTTTGGCAGACATTTTTGAAACACCTTGTATAACAATATTAATTCTATCAATATTAAGTATAAGTGGAATCAATGTACGAACTATTTCAGTAGAAAACGTGTGCTACGAGGAATTAATTCTTTATTGCTTTAGCTACGTTACATGTAGACTATGAAACCTGGAGTACCTGCAGTTACAAAAAAAAACGTTAGTCTACAGAACATTCTAGCGATATATTAGAAATTGCAAAGATATTAATTCTAACATAAGATCTTTTCAATAATAGAAAAATACTTACAGCCACCAATGTAGATATGTTGATAGCAATTAACCCATTCGCTCTAAACACAACTTTTCGTTGTGCCCTTTGAATTATCAAGACGATTGAACGCTTTAAAGACGGTGAACATTCCACGTACCATTCAGAACTATAGATTGCCTCTGCTACGGCTTCGGCCTAGTAAAATGTAGAAGATTTATATGATTACATTAATTCGCTATTTACTGTTACTGCAGAATAATGGTAATAAAGTACCTCAGCTGACAGATATTCTGCTGTAATGCAATAAAATGAAAACTGCAGAATTACGCCAACACAAAGAAATCCGTATAGTAATTGATTATAGGAAATTAAACGCTGAAACCATTGACGATAAACACCCTCTCCCAAACATAGAAACTGTACTCGATACTTTAGGACGAGCACAATATTTCTCGACCCTAGACCTCGCGAGCGGTTTTCACCAAATTAAAATCAAACCAGAAGACCGAGAGAAAACGGCCTTTTCAACCGAAGAAGGCCATTGCCAATTCAAAAGAATGCCTTCAAATTTAAGAAATTCCCAAGTTACCTTTCAAAGAACCATTAATACTGCCCTACTAGGACTAACGCCCCAACAATGTCTTGTATACCTGGACGATGTTATAATATTTTCGACTTCCCTACAAGAACATGTAAATAGATTAAAAAACGTATTTCAAAGATGCCGTAACACAAACCTAAAAATTCAACTCGACAAGTCAGAATTTTTGCATAAATCAATAAATTACTTAGGTCATGTTATTACCCCCGACGGAATTAAAGCAAATCCCGACAAAATTCATGCTATCACGAAATTTCCTCTCCCCAAAACTCGTACAGAAATTAAATCATTTCTTGGACTTTTCGGTTACTATAGAAAATTTGTAAAAGATTTTGCTAAACTAACAAAATTTTTAACAATCTGCTTGAAGAAAGATCACAAAATTGTTCATTCACAAGACTTCATTGATTCCTTCAACCACTTGAAAACGTTATTAATCAACGAACCAATTCTAGCCTATCCAGATTTCGAAAAACCTTTCGAATTAACAACGGACGCCTCTAAAGTTGCTCTTGGAGCCGTTCTTTCCCAAAACTCTAAACCGATATGTTTTGCTTCAAGAACATTGAACGAGACAGAACAAAAATACAGCACGATTGAACGTGAATTACTGGCTATTGTTTGGGCTACCAAAAATTTTCGACCTTATTTATTTGGCACAAAATTTGTACTATACACCGACCACAGACCTCTCATATGGCTCAAGAACCTAAAGGAACCCAACTCAAAATTAACTAGGTGGTCACTTAAATTAGAAGAGTATAATTTCGATATTCGATACCTACCAAGTAAATCTAACAAAGTCGCAGACGCCCTTTCCAGAATTCAAATATATCCAATGTCCTTGACCAACTCAAGTAATAAACCGAGACTTGATACCCCTGAACCAACATATGACAACATAAGTATTTTACCCGAACGAGCAGATTCCCCTAACCTAGAAGATTTTATGACAGTCCCAACGTTCACATTGCCTCCCGACATTTCTCAACCTCCAAAAACACCTGAACAAAATGTTGACAATAATTCCCTACCAGATACAGTACACACACAAGCTAGCTCTTCGCCTGGCATGGATATTTCCGAAAAACCACTTCAACACTTTAAAAATCAGATTGAATTCATCTCAGCTAACATGCCCAGAGAAATCAAAATCACAACTTTTGATAATAACAAACACATTTCAGTATTTATTAATGAATCAAACATAAGAGATAAATTTAACCAGCTATTGATTGAACATTACCAACCAAAAACTAATTATTATTATTATTTTTTATCAGACCAACTATATGACGCATTTTCTCGATACATTAATGACATAACTAATGAAAATACACCAAAATTTCACCGATGTATGACACAAGTAATATACATCACTAACCCTGACCATCGATTAGCACAAATACAATTATTATACCATGAAGGAAAAACCAATCACCGCGGAATTAAGGAGACACTCGAACACCTACCAAGGAAATATTATTGGTCATCCATACAAAAAGATATTAAAAACTACATAGACAATTGTGTTACCTGTAAAATCCAAAAATATAACCGACATCCTATTGATCAACCCCTAAATTTGACTCCCACAAACAATCGTCCTTTTTATTCCATACACATGGACATATTTCAAATTAACAATAAGAAATTTCTTACTCTCATAGATCCATTTTCAAAATTTGCACAAGCTTACCACCTTCAATCTAGTAACCTTGTAGATATTGTGGACCGACTATTTAATTTGATTACGACATATCCTATGCCTCAATTAATCATAGCCGACAATGAATTTAATAAACAACCTCTGAAAGACTTCTTAAATTTTCACAAAATTCAATTTCACGCTACTACCCCACGTCATCACAACTCAAACTCCACTCCACTCTAATCGAACAATATCGATTATTTGAAGATAAAGTTCCTGAACATCAAAAAATGCAATATGCCATTTTGGCCTACAACAGTACAATTCACTCTAACCTTAGAATGACCCCTAACGAAATAGTTTTTGGACACACAGAAAACCGAAACCCATTTGACTTGGAATTTGACCGAACCCCTCTAACCGACTATGTCAATGACCATAAAAATAAGATGAAAAAGATGTACAAAATCTAGCAGGTATCCAACTACAATCAAAATCTAATCGAAATTCGCGGATCAATGCCAAAAAGAAAGACCAAAAGTTTACAATAGGAGACCTAGTCTACGTGAAAGCAAATAACAGAAGCAAAAACAAACCCCGTTTTATTGGCCCTTACAAAATCCAACAAGTTTTAGAACATGACATATATATTTTAATTTATGAGAAAAACCAATCCACTTTAAAAAGACACGCTAACGAGTTACAACCTTTCACAGGACAATCTACATCCTTATCGCATTCACCTGGTCCGTCAAATCCGACGTAACCATCGAAACCCTGACAGACAATCCAGGCCTTTATCCCCTAGTGAAAGGCACAGCACTCTTAAAAGACAGTGAGTGGACATTAGTGAAAACTCTTGACTATTCCCTTCTTTTACAAAATTATATCCATCTATAATCCAACATAGAAGAGACTATTACGACCCTTCAAGGACGTAATTATCGCATATACTATCCAACAGGAAATCATAATACCCCTGACAATCAATTATTAATCCTTGATCAGTACCTGAAGAAATCCGATTTATTGATCAGACAACTCTTTCCCGAAATACAAATCACCCGTTCCAAACGCGAACTCCTAGACGGTATCGGAACAGTGATTAAATTCTTCACAGGAAACCTTGACGCAAAAGACGGAAGAAGATATGACGAGACTATCGAAAAATTAACCAAGACCACAGATTTACAGAAAACCATCCTAGAGGAACAGACAGAAATTCTCAATAATTCTATCGCTACATTTAATGATAATATTCAAAAATTATCCGAAAACCAGAAAACAATTGCGCAAAACTTACAAAGTTTTATTTTGGAAATCGAAACTAACAACGGCAAAATCCTAAATACTTTGTCGACTTTTACTACCCTCGTTGAAACTATAGAAGCCCTCCAACTTTTCATAAATGTTTTTATGGAACTTGAGACATCATTAACATTCGCACAAAATCAACAAATCCATCTCTCTTTAATCGATGACAGCAATCTTCTAACTTCGTTACTTGAAATCCGGAAGTACCTTAATAAAATACAAAGCAAAACCTTACAATTACCTTACCCTGTTGAACCGTCAACCCTACACTTGTATGAGAGTTTAATCAAAATCAAAGCCTATCAGACTAAAAGCAGTTTCACATTCATCTACGAGATACCACTCGTGCAAAAATCGATAAGTTACCAATTTATTAATTTGATACCTATTCCTGCTTATTACAGAGATCAACTCTTTCACATGACATTACCCACTTTTAACTCAATACTGTTTTCAAAAGAATATAGTATTCCTATGGAACCTCAATATTGTTCAATAATATCTAACAACCAATATTTCTGTCAAAAGGAAAATCATTATTTCATACCCAACAGTAAATTGTGTGAAACGCAACTTCTTAGCTTTAATCCAAATCAAACTTGTAAACCGTTTACGTTTCCCTTATCTCACTCTAAATTGATTAAACTTACAAAAAATATTTGGATCTTTAGTTCACCTAGCGAAGTTATTTGTGAAATTCAGTGCGATAATGTTCAATATCATAAAACTCTCGTTAACACCCAGTTAATTCAAATAACACCGGATTGTTCGGCAATCATAAATTACAACGATGTTTTATTCACTTTCAAATCATCCTCAAAAACCTCAGTAAATCGATTAACAACAACCATCGGTAGACTAAAAACCAATACAATCAATAACAGCATAAAAATAAACAGTTCATTAGACTTATCCTATGTGGACGTAAACTCATTAAAACATGAACAATTAAAATTGAGTTATCACAAGGAAAGACTACAACAAAGTGATTCTTCACCTATATATAATTATTATAGCATAAGTTCCATTATTATTATAATCCTATTTGTATTAATCATTATTTGTCTTTTTATATATGCCTATTTTAAACGCTATATCTTAATCAATAAAATAATCGCAAATTTACAAAATATAAATGCTCCTACTCCGACTGTAGAACAACCATTAAATTTATTACAATGTAAAGTATAAACAGCATATAATTAATCATTGAAAATCAATTTTCCAAATATGCTTTTCAAACTGGCAAAGGAGGAGTTATATATATAGAAACTGCTTAGTTATAATAGATACGCTTTATCTGCTTCCTGTTGATTACTATTATCAATGCTTAGATGCAACTTTGCGAGTCTGCATTCTCGCCTTTCATGATATGTTATTTAGTCTTAAGCCGAATGTACTAGTTAATAGATCGTTCTACTTAAGCTCCGCTTTTCTGTGTATGAAAGAAAACAATAACGTTTTTTTTCGATTTGGGCGTTACCAAACTTATCACTAGCGAGGGTTATGTGATTTATTCACACCTCAGGCTTAGTATATGTGTTACACTATATAATTCGTGTTCATTATTTTTAACTCTAGATTAAGTCTTGTGGAAGCTTACGTTTAAAACGCGTATGTATTCTTTTTAGGCCAATATTTCGTTTTGTAGCACTGTCACAGAGATTTATGTCTTGAAAAAACTTTGTGGTGAGCTTCTTGATAAAGTCAGTTATTGATGAGATCGGTAGTTCGTTGTGTATTTGTGAATTACGCACGAACCACGGGCACTTGATTGCGAGTCTTAACAGTTCATTTTGCATAACCTGAAGTTTCTTGAGTGAAGTCTTAGATGTATTGGAACATACAGGGCATGCATACGTTAAAATTGGTCGGAGTATCGTTTCATACAGTAGTACAGCACATTAAGTTCTAAGGAAAGATTGTCGATTAATTAGTGGATAAAGGATCGCTAGTCTGGTGTGGCACTCGTTGAGCTTTTTATTTATATGAAATCCCCAGCTTAGCCTCGAATCCAAATACGCTCCCAGATATTTTACTGCCGACTCTTTAGAGTTCCAACAGATGTCACTGTTATTTACTCTAATTACTGGTAGTATAGTATGACGTTTCAAGGTGAACATTTTTGCTTGGAATTTTTGTGGATTAATTTTGATTCGCCATTTATGAAACAATTTGTTCGTAACGTTTACAGCGCTTTGTAGTTGTTCTATGGCGTTTTGGGGTGAATCACTCTGGGTTATTATGGCCGTATCATCAGCGTACATGGCCGGGATTGTGTTAATTACGGAGGGAAGGTCATGTACATATATGTTAAACAGGGTTGGTCCCAGTATACTTCCTTGGGGTACTCCAGCTTTGATAGACTTAATGCTGGAAAAGGTTGCTTGACTTCTTATCCTGAATGTTCTATTGTTTAGGAAAGAGCTTATTATCTTTATTAGGTAGGTTGGTATGTTTAATTATATCATTTTATATAGAAGCCCTTCTTGCCATACCTTATCTAAAGCTCTTTCCAGATCCATGAAGCTGATAGCAGTATACTTTTTTTCTTCAAACCCCTTTTCAATTGTCTCGGTGATTCGTAACAGTTGATGCGCTGTTGTATGAGTTTGTCGGAATCCGAATTGTTGAGGAGGGATTACGTCTTTTTCAGATATGTCTTCTTGAAGCCGGGAGAGGATTGTCTTCTCAAGAAGTTTAGGTAGTGTTGAAATCAAGCTTATTGGTCTATAGCTGTCCGGGTCGTGCTTATTTTTTCCTGTTTTATAAATAGGGAGAATATCTGCTGTTATTCAGTGAGCAGGAAAGTATTCTAATCTCATACATGCAAGATTGACGCTGAATAAAGCCATTGCCTTTTTTGTTAACTGTTTTAACATTTCGTTAGTTATTAAGTCAGGACCTGGAGACTTACGCTTGGGAAGGCATTTTACATAGTTCTTGAGTTCTGGGACGGAAACTGAAACTATTTGCTCACTAATTTGTGCTTGTAAACTAGCGACTCCATTTGTAACCTCGTTTAAGTGGTGGTCATCGTTATCTTCCGTATTAGGGGTAAATACCTGTTCAATATGTGTTGCTAGAAGTTCTGCTCTTTCCTCTTCAGTATTATAGCTTGCATTGTTCGATTTTAGTGGATATACAACATTAGGATGTCTCATTAGCCGTTTGGTAGCCCTGCACAAGGTGGGATCTGAGGGGTGGATTTCCTCTAAATAACTATTATATCTTTGTATTCTTATTCTATCTAATTCCAGCTTACTTATATGGTTTAGTCGATTGTATAAGGTTTTGAGATTAGGAAGTCTCAGTTTTTGCCACTCCCTTCTTGTTTTATTTTTTGTCTTAATCATTTCTAGTATATTATCTGGTGTTCTACTGTGTGGAGTGATACTTCTTCGTCTGCATGTATAGTTGTTTCTTTGACGCTTTCTTGTACAGCGGATGTGTATTGTCTTACTGCTTCATCTGTTTTGGGGTTTATTCAAGGGTCCAGGCCATATCAGTTTTTGATTAAGAGTTGTTTGGAATGCCTTCCAATCCGTTTGTCCCTCAGCCATTTTCGGAATTGGCTGTATCGTCTCCGGTGTATCTTGAGCAGTTAAAATTACAGGTAGATGATCTGAATCTAGTTCAGTTATTACCGTTTGCTTAATAGGATCTCTGAAATTTCTATGTAGGGCCACACTAAGATATCTGGTAGATGGTCCATTCTATTAAAAAATAGGTATATTCACTTGGTGCTGATATTGTTATACTGTGAGCAGTCATGATATTATGTAGCTTTATTCCAGCTGGGTTATTAGCACGACATGCCCATATTGTATTTTTGCATTTAAATCTCCGAGCAACAACGTTGGACTGTCGCTATTGAAGAGATTATCGATATCATGATCCAGCATCCGTTTATTTGGCTGTTTGTAGGCACTGATTAAGGATTTATTGGTTTTTATTGAGACTTTTACAGCGATAGCCTCAGTGTGTTCTATATCAGGAAGGTCTATTAGGTGGTGTTTTAGTTTCTTTTTTATTATTATAGCTACTCCACCAGAAGCAACTCCTGCATCTCTATCATTTCGATGTACATGGTAGCCAGGGATTCTGAAGGGCTCAGTGCTTGTTAAGTGTGTCTCGGTTATACAGGCGATATCAACAGCATGTCGCGCAAGAAATTCAATGAAGATTGAACGTTGGTTTTTTAGTCCATTGGCGTTCCAATTGACTACTGTTAAGTTAAGTATTACATGTACATTATTTGGATCCATTAGTTAGAAGAGATGGTAGTGTTGTTTTTAAGAGTGGCATTAGTTTGTCCAAATGAGGAATGAGCAGTTCAACTAATTTTTGTAATATGATGGTAATTAATTCCGTAGGTTCTAGCGGATTAGTAGATGATCGAGTGTTGGGTTGGTGTGTATTTTGCTGGTGTAGTCTCACGAGTGAGGGTTGGGTTTTCTTTGTTTCTTGTTCCGTTGTTACGGCTTGGGCATATGTTCTGTTTTGGGTTCGATAGTTACTGTTTCTGGTCTGATTTTGACTTATTTGGTTATAATAACTACATCCTTTGTAGTTTGTAGGATGTTTTTCTATGCAGTGAACGCACTGAGGGTCTTCTCCGGGTTTCTGAGGGCAATTGTTATATAAGTGTTGGCTAGTACATTTTACGCAACGCGGTTGGTATTGGCAATAATTCCGAGTATGGCCGTATAGCTGGCATTTTTGTATTGCAGAATCTCTTTTGATTTCCTTCTTAATTCGACTTCTACTATACAGTAGTTGAGTTTTTCCAGACCGAGTATTTGTTTACCTTCTTGAGTATTACTGACGTCCACTGCGCACAGAGAGGATTGGGTACCTATTCTTATTGTATAATCTAGCGACCTTTATAACAGGACATTTTAGATAATCTAGTTCGTTTTTAATTTCCGCTTCAGTTAAAGATACGGGCACGTTGCGTATAATTACAGACAAATAGTTGTTCTCAGGGTTCTTGAACGTGTAATAATTTAACTTATTATCGGAGAAATGATTCGTCATCGCCCGATAATCTTCTATGCCCGTAACATTAATTCCCAATTGGTTATTTCTGTGTACCGTCGTGAATTCACTTTTAGCATTTTCCTTGAGGTTAGCCAGTATTTCCTGGTATCTGAGTTTGTCTGCATTGTGCAGATATATTGGAGGAATTTTTAACTTCTTCACATTTGGTTCTGGAGATTGTTGGTTATTCATTTCTGTTGTGGTATCCATATCGCTTACTGCAGCAGCATGTTTTCCTTGACAGATAATCGAGCTTGCATTTTTTATTTTATCGGTAGGTAGTTACAAAGAATTTAATTTTAGAGATTACATTTTCTGGATTGAATAAATACTTTTTGTTGGGTTCAGTCAGTGGTGGTGTTAATTCGTCGCTGTTTCTTTTGTTGCTTGTTTGAGCCATTTTACGAGGGAACCCCTCCGCAGGGGCAAATTAAGTAATAATTTTCACATAGGTCAGGCTTTACAATTGCCAAAAATAGGACCTAACAAATA
This sequence comes from Agriotes lineatus, assembly GCA_940337035.1. Classification (NCBI taxonomy): domain Eukaryota; kingdom Metazoa; phylum Arthropoda; class Insecta; order Coleoptera; family Elateridae; genus Agriotes; species Agriotes lineatus. The sequence goes on along the minus strand of CALNHX010003263.1, from coordinate 100,235 downwards.
CAGGATAATGTTACAAAAGGGTCTAAACGTTTCAACAACAAGCGCGTTCTGTTCAAGAGAGGCGCGCGCAGCGCTCGTTCCAATGTCTCGATGGTGCAGTCGAAAAGTCGATGTGGTTACGAGTTCAAATCCCCCCAGCGGGGTACATTTTTTATTTGAAAATGTATTTAATGTATTAGAAAAGTGAAGATATTTTTATTCCTAACTTAACCCTAGAACGCATACATCTAGGAAAGTTACATTAACGCATATGTGGTGTCGTATACGACACCACACCTGTTTTTGTTTAATGAGGCACTTTAAATTTACTATACGGCTTTTTTAATATCTGGAAGTTAATTTTGGCTGCATAAATGCATATTAAAGCGCAAAACGGAAGTTAAAGTGGTTAAAATATTAATTTATGAGTATGAATAAATTAATTGTTAAATCTAAGGAACTGATCAGGTATACTAATATCTACGTTAAAGAGTTTTGACAAATAACTACAGTGTGATTTTTTTAAAACTTAATTGTAGCAGGCCCTGGATAGACTGAATCAGTTGGCAGTACTGAAGTGTATTGTTGGTGACACTGTCTGTGTCAAAACTGATGCAAAACCTAATCTGCTAACCTCGAATTTGACATAAGACTTACAATACATTTCAGTATTGCCAACTGATTCAGGCTATCCAGGGCCTGCTGCAATTGAGTTTTTAAAAAATCACTCAGTAGTCTCTGTTCTGCACATAAATTATGCTGCAGGTTATCAGGTTAGTTTTTGCGTCAGTTTTATTACAGACTGATGCAAAATCTAACCTGCTAACCTCGAATTTGACATAGACTTACAGTGCCACCAACATATTATTCATACGTTTGAATTTCCACAGCCCGCTGAGAATTTTTTTTATCTCTCAATATTTGCATCATAACCCCAAAAAGTTATTTAATGTCAATTAAAATTAGTTCTAATTATAAGGGTCGCCATCTCTGTTCCTGAACAGAGATGCCTGAGAGGCTGATTCAGGACTCCGTTACTTTGCGCTGATTCTATCCGTCAAGCACGTAAACAAGACTGTGTTTACGTTTTAAACCAATGTAGTCAATGGTACTTGAACGGACGACAGTAAAAACCACTTCTTGAGATGCAGCCTCACATCTCGACAGTATTATGGCTTGAGCAGATGGATACTAAACATGCTTAAAAGCAGAGTCATAACCACTTCTCTTCATAAGACAACCGTGAAAGTGTCTGCAACCAGAGGGTGCCCACAAGGAGGGGTATTGTCACCTCTACTGTGGAACCTCGTGGTGGATGGCCTTCTACGGGAACTAGAGGAGAGGGGCTTATATACACAGGGCTACGCTGACGACATCACCATCTACATACACGGAAAATTTGAGGGCGTAGTATTCGAAAGAATGCAATTGGCCCTCAACATTGTGGAAAGATGGTGTGAAGCCAAGGGACTATCGGTCAACCCGGAAAAGACCTCGCTTCTGTCAATCACAAGAAGGAAGAAAAACAAGTATAGGAAACTAAAACTATACGGAAAAGAACTACAGATGGTGGAGAAGGTCAAATATTTGGGTGTGATTTTAGACACCAAATTGACATTCAAACACCATATGGAACATGTTACAAGCAAAGGCTGCAGAGCATTCTGGACCTGCAGAAGAATGTTTGGAAAAACATGGGGACTGTCACCAAAAATGGTATACTGGCTCTTCACAAGAGTCATTATACCAACGATAACCTATGCATCCTTGGTATGGTGGCACAAGGCAAGCATTATTAAAAATAAGAACCTACTTAGTAAAATACAAAGAATGGCCTGTATTGGAATAACGGGGGCAATGTCGACAACCCCGACAGCCGCGTTAGAAGCCTTGCTGAACCTTCCCCCATTACACCTAAGGGTAGAGGCGGAAGCGAGACTAGGGGCATATAGGCTGAAAACACAAGGGTATGATCGTTATCCTGGACATCGAGGATACCATACCGAAATCTTTAACCGATTACGTGAAAACCTCATCCTGCAGATGAAGTCCGACAAAATAAAGACATCCTACCAGTTCCAAAAACCGTTTGAAGTATATCTTCCAGAGCGGGAAGAGTGGAACGAGGAAGAAGTCTTAACCAAACTAAAGGGGGAAGTCTGGTACACAGACGGATCAAGAACAGAAAATGGAACAGGTCTGGGCATTTATGGTACGGGACCAGGAAATGCAATAAGCATAAACCTGGGACAATATGCAACAGTATTCCAGACCAAGGTAACAGCAATTCTAACCTGCGCCCAATTAATGGTGCAGAGATCCTACAAAGGCAGGAGAATACACATCCTGACGGACAGCCAAGCAGCTTTAAAAGCGCTGTCATCTAACCAGTTCAACTCAGAACTGGTATATGAATGCCATAAAAAACTGGTTCAACTGGGAGAACACAACAAACTGAGTCTGTTGTGGGTCCCAGGTCACCAAGGAATAACAGGCAACGAAAAAGCAGACAAATTAGCAAAATCAGCCAGCACTACCCAGCTGATAGGACCAGAGCCTACCTGTAACATAGCTTATAGCATGATCAGGGAGCAAACTAGAAGCTGGTTACGAGATAAACATCGCAAATTCTGGCACGACTACCCTAAAGCAAGGCACTCTAGGAACTTCATAGGGGAACCGTCCAAGAAAGCGACACTGGCACTCCTGGAAAATGGAAGGGAGAAAATAAAACACATAACAAGGATAACTACAGGACACTGTTATATGAACAAACATATGCACACAATAGGAGTGGCAACAAACACAGAATGCAGATTCTGTGAAGAGGAGGACGAGACTCCAATCCACTGGATATGCGAGTGCGAGGAACTCATAACTCTGCGACATAAACACTTTGGGGAAACAACAATTGAACCCGAACTGCTGATAAACACCTCACTAAACTCACTAGGAAGCTTTTTTGAGGACATCGGAATACCTCTGTGAGGCTAGGTGAAGCACTGGGATGTGCACAATAGGTGTTTTAGGCCGCAGTGCAGAAAGGGGAACTAACCCAACCAGAAGTATATATAATAATAATGGCTTGGTATAGAAGTGGCGACGTAGTGAATGAATCAAACATTAAATGCAGATTAATTTTATTATGAAAATAGACTAGTATTTATACAAAATAAAAAATGCTTAACGCAGTAACAATATCAAAGTTCATATATACAGTTTAATAGGACAGAGTGTTTAAATTACAAAGCAGCAGATAAGCAATTGTGCAGGTTTATTTCCTGGTCGAGCGAAGGTCGCCCGTTGAACTCACTACTGTAGGTCGATATTATGCAAGGAGTGCAGAATTGCATTTTCCTGGTCTTTAACTCGTACGATTGTGTAATAACACTGGCTTTTAAATTACGAATAATGTTTCGTAAATTTGAACTGAAATTTATAGTTTTTAATCTAATTTAAACATATTAAATTTAGTAATTGGTGATAGCAATATTAAGTAAATGGGAATTGCATTTAAAAGATATGCAACTGGATTTCGTAAATTTTAGAAAATTTATGTGTGTTTAAATCAAGTTTAAACATATTGCCAATTTTAGGCCGAAGAAAAAGAAAAGGAAAATTATATTGTTTCTTCCACATTAAGGGTTTTTAGAGGATATTCTTCTACGGCTGACTGGCGTTGTTTGGATTGATGCTTCCTTCGGTTGATCCTTTTCCGAATGTAGTAGAAGGCTCCTATTAGAGCGGCTGCTTCCAATATGCTGCCGGTGATCCCGCTGGATAGATAGGAGTGGTGGCGGATGGTTTTCCATGTCACGTCTTTAAGACGCTGTTGATGATTCTTCTGGATAGGTAGTAGCGACGTCGGATGGGTCTGCATGCTACTTCCTTCAGATGATGTTGCAGGTCTAACCGAGATGGTTGTAAATCCTCGAAGTGGTTTGGTTGCTGCAACACTGGCTCCTTTGCTATTTCTGTAAAAGAGCTTTTGTGTTATTGTGTCGTTGACTATGTTACCAATTGGTTTGGAACATCCCGACAACGTCCATATGCTGCCTCTTCCTTTGGAGACGAACATTATATGAGTGCATACGATAATTAATATCACTCTTGCCGAGGTTAGCTGTTTTAAAAGATTCCGCATCGGTGTTCCACATTGCGAGTCTTCGGTAACTTCCCTCGCAGACTTTAATAAGCCCTCTTCTTGATTCCATTCTCTACGAGGGGCTAGGTGCTTAGCATTGTGTTTATTGTTTTCTGAACTTCTTGCTGCCATTTCTTGTCTCCACCTTTCATTGGGGGAGAAGTTCTTGAGATTTCTTCGGTACTGGGAACGATCATGTGCGGGTGATGTTGGCCGAAATTTTATCTTCAGACTTTGGTTCCTGCGATTTTTTGTTGTTGGTAATGGAATAATGTTGCCATTTCTTGTAACCACCCTCCGCTAGGTGCTAAATTTTTAGTGAACTCGGAGGGTTGCTCGTGTACTGCAATTCTTGCCGCTGTGTCTTGTTGCCACCCTCCACTAGGTGCTAATTGTTTATTGAACTCGGAGGGTTTCTCGATTGCTGCAGTTCCTGCTGCAACTTCTTGACTCCATCCATCGCTAGGTGCGACGTGTTTGGTGTATTCTTTTCCTGCATCCCCTGCCGACAAGTCTTGGTGCCGCTCTCCACCGGGTGTCAAGTTTTTAATGGGCACGGAGGTGTTGTTGTTAGCAGCAGTTATTGCTGCAGCTTCTGGGCTCCATCCATTACCGAGTGTCAAGTTTTTAGTGGACTCGGAGGTGTTCTTGTTAGCAGCAGTTATTGCTGCAACTGCTTGGCTCCATCCATCGCTAGGAGCTGCTGTAGAAACATCTGGAGGAGTTCCAACGATTTGTTCGTGGCCTGCAATTTCCTTTTCTTTCTGTCCATCGACTTTGGGAATGGAAACTTCCTGAACGGGAACTTCGTGAACGAGGACTTCGTGAATGAGGATTTCGGAAACTCCATGCACTTGGTGATTTTCTTGCGAATGAGAAGATGCTATTTTTTCACATTCGATGATAACAGGATGTTGAACTTCCGTATTCTTTATATTGGCAGCTGCGATTGCTCGTTCTTCCGCTGTAGGATCGGTTGTTAATATTTTCTTCACCTGCTGGATTGTTTGCTTGTCATTGGTAGGTGAACTTCGGAGCTGACCACAGCTTTTGATGTAGTGACCTCCATGATTAAGAGTTTCGGAAGCTTCGATTTTCTGCGGTCTTTCCTGTACTGATTCTGTGAATTTCTTTTCACGTACCTGATATTTTGGGGAAAGTGTTCTTTGTGTGGGTACTTCTTCTGTGTCCCAGAATTTCTGCAACTGATATTCTTCTCCAATTTTGGCAACCATGGTGTTGACTTTAATGCTGTCGTTATGCTGTCTTCCAATGGTTCCAGATAATATCCAACCCAGTTTGGTATTTTGTCCCAAGATGCCATCCTTGGTTCTAGTGATTCCTTCTAGAATTATTTTAGAATATTCTTCGGCGCCTAGAATTATGTCTATGGGGCCAGGTTGGTTGAAGGTTGGATCGGCGATGAAAACATTGCTCCAGGAATTGATATTTATATTTGGGATGGGTGATGAAGGCATGGCTTTGGTAAGTTTAGGAAGTATTAATAAATTGACAGGTAGGGAAAAGTTACTTGAAAATCTAGGTGTGATCAAACCTGGGATTTTCCATTTGGCAATTTTTGGCTCGCTGTTCCCAATTCCTGTGATTTCAGCTCGAACTTTGGTCCTGGGTAACCCTAATAATTCGGCTGATGCTTCCGTGATAAACGACCCCTGAGACCCGGGATCTATTAATACTCGTAGTAGATGAGTCATCCCGGATGCTGCCTTTACTTGAACCATTGCTGTGGCAAGTAGAACTTGGCTCTCCTGTGCGCCTACATTGGCGGTGATGATGTCCGACTTCGGCTTCTTTTCTGGAGCGTTGGAAGTCTTCATAGCTGCTGCATGAGCTGACGTTTTTATCCTTTGGGCAGGGAGCGGCCTTGATGGTGGCTGCGCCTTATGAAGCAGTGTATGATGCGGGAAGCGACAGATCCTACAATTAAAATAGGCACGACATGGTATATTTGAATCGTGCCGCAAGCATCGATAGCACAATCGATTGGTTTTTACTGCTTCTAGTTTTTTATGGGTAGATAGCCTCTGGAATTGGCTACAGTTGTCGATGTAATGATCTCCATGGCACAGCTTGCAATTTAGGGATGCGGAAGCGTAATTCTTCTGTGGTCTTTCCTGCGTGGGATTTCGAGCTCCATCTATGGATTCTAGAGATTGGAACCGCACTTGCAGGAAAGCCATTAAATTTTGGTGATCCTGGACTTCATTTGGACATTGAAGCGACTGTTCATATAATTTGTTGGTTTCAGGATCCCATTTTCGAGCGATAGCTCTGTTAATCCACGGACCCCAACTGTCCGTGGAGATGCCTAAATTTTTGATTGCCTCCACACATTCCTTGATGGAGTCGTGCAATCTTTTTAACCCTTGGGCTGACTCTTTGGAGAGGACCGGCAGATCGAATATGGTATCTAGCAATTTAGTTAAAATAAGGCGATTATTTTGATACCTTTGTTGCAGCAGATTCCAGGCGGTGTTGTAGTTTGCTTGGGTAACAGCTAGATGCTGGATCAGTCGGCTTGGCTCTCCCTTAAGATGCGTCTTTAAGTATTGCATCTTGATGACATCGTCCATATTCTGGTTGTCATCTACTAATTTGGTGAACAGGTCCTTGAAAGTGGCCCATTCCTCATAATTTCCCTCGTATATGGGAATTTTGACTTGAGGAAGCGAGATGGCTGCTGCTTGCTTGTTCCTTGTCGGCGCTTGCAATAAGATAATTAAATTTCTATACCTGTCTTCCAACGTAGTATATTCAGGACTGAAGTGCATTTGTTCTGAAGCCATGTCGTTTGACATAACTTCTTCGTCCATCTCGACCACACGATCCCATTTTTCTCTTAATTCCCTTGTAGTGATGGCGGGCCTCCCTAATTCTTGTGTTAGTTCGGCGTCATCCATCGCTTGCTTAAAATTCTGGATCCGAATCTGCAGTTTTCTGATACGAACCTTTTGCTCGGGGTTGGCCACCATTTCCTCTGGAGTTCTGCTTACGGAGGGGTTGGAAATTTCCGTTGATTTTGAACAGCTCTGCAAGTAACTTTTTGCTTCGCCGTATATGGCTTTAATTTGGTCGTAATACCCTGTTTTAACATAATTATGAGTTGGAATACTTAGCTGCCCCATTTCTGCGTGATTTTTAGTTGCAGTGTTCCAAAGTTCGTCCAGCGTTTTGTTGCGACTGGCGATGTAGGCTTCGTTTTTTCGGCTGGCAGGATCCTTTTTGCTGTTGGATAATATTTGCTTTATCTTCTGCGCGAGCTCTTCTTGGGCGATAGCTAAGTTGTTGAATTCCTCCATGTTTTTGGCCATTTTCTGGGAACTGGGTGGTTGGCAGATGTAGTCTTCTTCTCGGGATGTGTTTTTTCGTTAGTTGGAGACAGATCCGGCTCGAAGGACCATGAACAGAGATGCCTGAGAGGCTGATTCAGGACTCCGTTACTTTGCGCTGATTCTATCCGTCAAGCACGTAAACAAGACTGTGTTTACGTTTTAAACCAATGTAGTCAATGGTACTTGAACGGACGACAGTAAAAACCACTTCTTGAGATGCAGCCTCTCATCTCGACAGTATTATGGCTTGGTATAGAAGTGGCGACGTAGTGAATGAATCAAACATTAAATGCAGATTAATTTTATTATGAAAATAGACTAGTATTTATACAAAATAAAAAATGCTTAACGCAGTAACAATATCAAAGTTCATATATACAGTTTAATAGGACAGAGTGTTTAAATTACAAAGCAGCAGATAAGCAATTGTGCAGGTTTATTTCCTGGTCGAGCGAAGGTCGCCCGTTGAACTCACTACTGTAGGTCGATATTATGCAAGGAGTGCAGAATTGCATTTTCCTGGTCTTTAACTCGTACGATTGTGTAATAACACTGGCTTTTAAATTACGAATAATGTTTCGTAAATTTGAACTGAAATTTATAGTTTTTAATCTAATTTAAACATATTAAATTTAGTAATTGGTGATAGCAATATTAAGTAAATGGGAATTGCATTTAAAAGATATGCAACTGGATTTCGTAAATTTTAGAAAATTTATGTGTGTTTAAATCAAGTTTAAACAGTTCCTTTTAGTAATTATAGTTAAAATATTATCGAGTGACTTTTGTAATATGTTATTTTGGTTGCCTGCTCCACTCTATCTGTTCGGCGGCTCAAGTATAATAACTAACTGGCAATCTTATAAAGACAGTAGTGATAGCTATTTTAACAAATTCCACTTCGCATTACGTTACTATAAAAATTATGTACGTAAACTGACAGATGGCAAGTTATTACGGACCAACACATACCGAGAAAACTTGTTACGTGATTGCATAGATGGCGTCATATGCGACACCAAGTAACTAAAAAAGTAATTATAAAGCTTGTAGCAATTTTTGGAAATTAAAAATGAAAAGGATATATCAACAATAATCTGCTGGAGAGGTACTGAAAATATTAATATGATAACATAACAGCAAATCACTAAAAAATAGATAGTTAAATAGGTGGTGTCTCATATGACGCCACCTATGCGTTCTAGGGTTAATTTGATTTTAAAATTATTTAGTGTCACAATGTCGACGAGGAAAGTTTCCGGTAAAGCCTTTTACAGATTTTTTATTTTTATTGTTACGTTAATATCATTTGTATACACGCTTCCTGTTTTTTATCTATTTCAGCTTACATATGCGAAGTAGATCGATTCTGGCGCCAGCAAAATATCTCCAGGGACGTGTATAGTGTTGTGTTATTTATTGTTATTACTTCGACACGAAGTGTACGAAGTATTGAAATTCCCTCATATCGAACACCACTCTGAGTCAAATATCTCTAAAATTCGAGCCAACCGACTAATTAACCCACTACATCAAATCTCCGTCTCGGCGGTGCGGATCTTTTGGTGAAGATCCCAGCCCACTAGATCAATCCCCCGTATTGGGGGGTGCCTAAACGTTCTGTGCGGGGGGTGTATGTTCATATGTGTACACGATTCCGGTCGCCAGAAACCTTTATGAAGTCTTGGATCGTTTTCATACGATAGGTCCTCCGAAAATGAAGGCAACATCAACTTTTGAGCTATGGTCGTCGGCAAAAAAATGTTTTTTATTATACCTGCATCAGAATCGCCATTTAAAGCACGCCTGAGCGTGCGAATACAGGCGATTAAAGCTCGCCGAGCTTTAAAGGTTGTCAAGGAAACGATTGAATGCAACAACGGACATGGACGCGACAACAACGTAAATAATTCTCGTAACTATAGTAGCAATATTATTATGCCCTCTCGATTTATCACGACAAAAATTATTTCTAAGTTTTTAGTGGGTAATTTATTTCCAGTATTGAAGGTATAATAAAAAATAGCGTAAAGTATTCGTGGATAACTGGTCTTTAAAACACTTGCTCTATTTCGAGCACTCCGGCTACTCCGTCGTGCTCGAAAACTCGCGCGTGTTTTAAAGACCTTGTTATCCACTCATACTTTAATATACCATTTTTTTTGTTTTTTTTTGATAAATAACTGGTTCATAGCATATCATTGTATTACCGAAACGGAGTGATGCTGAGTATTGAAGTATTCTTGGAAAGCACGGAAGGGCGCTTTTCTTGGGTGGGGGGTACCGTATATTTATTATTTATTTTTATTATAGTTTATTGTTATTAGTTTTTAAGGATTATTGAAGAGATCCAGAAGGATTTGTAACACATTATAATCCCAATTCTTTCATACGGGGTTATATTTACTTTATTTTGGTACAAAATATATTGCTATGTTATGCTAGCTGATAAATTTATTTAAATTATCGTATTACTTTGCCCTTTATTTTTAACTTTCAATTCAAATCCGTATTTTACAATATTATTAATGAAACTCTCTCAGGTAGTTCGCAATATCTAGTAACCCAATGATTGACTTGTCAAATTCTCTTTGTTTAATTGCCAGTTCATTGACTTTCAAAAAATTGACACCTAACGTCAAATTAATCAAAATTCAGAACGAATATCAAGGTTTTTACAATAAGATCTAATATGCAATTCTTTCACCAATCTCTTATGTAAGTATGAAATTCAATTATATTTTTATACCTTCTTACTGGTTATAGCTTTTTAAATGTTTCATTTAACCTTTTAAAACACGAACCTGATTTAACACTTTGCTTGTTAATACTGCCAAAATCCTTCCAAGCTGGATCCTCACTCCGACAGCACTCAAACACCTGCTGGGTCCTTATCCAAACTGCATCACCTGCGATGAATGTAAACTCTCAGCATCACCTTATTGCCATCCACTTCAAAACTTCCACATCCTATACTGGATTCCTGTCGTTGTCCCCTGCTGCTGTCAACTTCAAGTCTCCTAGCTCCTGTACTGGATTACTGCAGCTCTGATCCCTCTCTGGTAAGTGTCAGCATAAAGCTTGTTCCAAATATGAATTTGTCTCTTTTTTTAGATGGTCCTACGTAGAGATGGGCGCGTGAGTGATTTTTCGTTCACGTCACGCACGTTTCACGCTGGCTTTAAACAGTCACGTTCACGCACGATCACGTTCACGTTCACTCACGTTCACGGCGTGACACGCCACTCACGACGTGACACGCAGCTTTTATTTCAAAATTTAAATTCAGATAGAACAGAATGTTCAAATTTAAAACCAATGAAAAAACCCTAAAGGGAACTAAAAATATGTTTTGCACGTGACATAATTTACGTGATATGTTGCAATCAGAATAGTTGACATAAAAAGAAAAAAATGAAAATTGACTACAATAACTTCGACAAGGGATAAATACTGATTTCTCGCAAATATATTTCTTGCAGCTGTCTTCAAAGACATTACTTGTAATACTAAAAGCTGTCATTGGAATTGACGTTTCCCTTATTGGTATGAGTACATAAGGTATACGTTGCTAGGCAACACTTTTAATTCGTAGGTTTGAAAGTAATTACTTTTACGTATAAGGATCAACATTTTCAGCGTTAAGGCGAGTATAAAAAAAAACATTACTTTTATTAGAATAATAAGTTTATCTACACAAGTACACAATAAATTGGTTTAAAAATAAAACGTAATCAACATTTTCAGTGTTAAGTCGAGTATACAAAACAAAACATTAGGTACTACTTTTCTAAAAATAGGTTCATCTACACATCTACACAATTCATTTTTGGTTTAATAATAAAACGTAATTAACATTTTCAGCGTTAGTCGAGTATAAAAAACAAACCATTACTTTTATTAGAATAATAAGTTCATCTACACATCTAAACATTAAAATGTTAAATTAAAAATAATATGGAATCAACATTTTCAGCGGTAAGTCGGATTCTGCGCAATTCTAAAATTCGCCCAGCTACATGTGTCATCGTCAGAGTTATCTCTAAGTGTAGAAAGATAAGAATCTGATGCTGATGTACCAGTTTTGAGTTGTTTGCTAGGTATTTCATCATTATCATCTATAGTTTTATTTGCATTATAATCTTCTCTTTTATGTGAATATATGAACTTTAAGGATTTATATTTAGGGTCCAAAAATAAAACCACATAACGTAACTTGTTTGGCACAATTTGTGATTTAATGAATTTAAACGTTGCTGCACCCTGCAGTTTTTTATTCGTTATATATAAATATTTAACGTGAAATTAACGTGAAACGTGAATCACGCCTTGGAACTTTTCAGTCACGTTCACTCACGTTCACGTCACGATTTTCAAATATTAGTCACGTTCACGACGTGACACGCCGTGACACGACGTGACACGACTGTTTTCACGTCACGCGCCCATCCCTAGTCCTACGTCTTCAATGATACCCACAGGTTTCCCAAAAACAATTCGCTGCACGTACTAACCTCTTGTTTGTGGCTTGTATTCCATTTCCAATGTAGTATCAATAATATCCTCACTGACCAAAGCTTGTCCCTTTATTTATTGTTTTTAATATTTTATTTTATGTTTCCACCTCGAAGATTTTGCTTTTAACCCATATAATTTGCACCAACCATAACATTTACAAATTATACAACATTTATTAATGTTTCTTTATTCGAAAATCACACCCATATCAAATTATGTATATTTTTTTTAAGTTGTTTTTTTAGTAACTAATTAAACAAATTACAAATTATTACTACTAGACACGATTCTTGCTGCCTCCTATAACATTTTTTTATATAATCAAAACAGATATTTTATTTTAATTATCATAACAGATACATTTTAGTAGTAACCTTGGTATTTATTCCTATTCAGAATTTTCTTATTACAGATTAAGTTTGAGTAATCAATCATTATGCTATTATTTGACTAACCAATAATAAGAAAGTTAATTTTATTATACTTTAACATGTATTTAGATCCATTAATTTGCTTATATCTGACTTCCAAATTTATTTGACTAAACTGTTTCTTTAGTATTCATTTTTAAATTATCAAAGAATATAGTGTATCATAACATAATTCCTCAATTAAGAAAAACATTTTTAATAAACTCGTTTTATTTCAAATGTATTTTCTTAATTCGTTATTTAATTAATAAATTTTGTAGAACCCATCCAAATATCCTATTATCTAAATTAATAACAATCAACACCTATTTACATCTATCTATTTTAAAATTACTATAGAAACGAAATAATTAACTTTACCAACCAACAACATTTAATGCAATATTTACAGATTTTCATGTTTTCTAAATTTTCGTTATATATGGGTAAATCATTGTAATATGAAATCTTCCTCTAATTCGTCCATCTGTATCATTTATTAATTCATATGTATTGTTATTAAAAGTTTTCTGTATCCTATATGGTCCCTCATATGTGTATAATAACTTTGCACATATTTTTTCCTTTCGGTTAGCTACTTTAAGTTTTTTAACAATTGCTAAGTCCCCTATATTAAATTGTACTCGTTTCTTAATTTTCTTATTCTGTTTATTTTCGTACCTATCATGAATTATTTTCAATCTGCTTTTAGCTTTATCTAACAATTGCATTATCTCAACATCACATTGTTCTCTTCTCCATGGTCTAGCTGGAATTATTTGTTGACACAAAGTAATTGGACTAATCTCGGTCGTTGTATTTGGAACATTGTTTATGAAATTCTCCACATCTAGCAAATATTGAACCCATTTATTATGCTGTTTATATGTTAATATTCTTAAATATTTAATTACTTCTTTAATATACCTCTCTGCAATGTTACTTTGAGGATGTCTTATGCTACAGCAACAAATCTTAATCCCCCTTTTATCTAAATTGTTTATTAATCTTGCATTTCTAAAATATGTTGCGTTGTCTGCTAAAATTCTTTTTGGTTTACCTACTTGTGCTTCAAAATTTCTAATTGACTTAATAACATGTTTAGTATTACAATTTTTCGCTGGATATAACTTTATAAATTTTGAAAATGCATCTACCATAATCAGAATATGCTTAAACCCATATTGTCCTGTAACTAAGTTTGATAAGTAATCAATAGCTACTAGTTCCATCGGTTCATTTACCCTAATACTTTTTACAATATTCTGATTCTTGAAGTTCTTTTCCTTTGCAAATTGACAAATTTGGCACGTTTGAATGAGTTTTTTAATTAATTTAATATCATTCTTCGTATAAAAACATTCCCTAAACATTAACCAAACTTTTCTAGTTCCACAATGTCCAAATATTGTATGAATTTCCTCTACGACTTCTAACATGTCTTCTTTACTTAAAACCAATAATTCTTTATTTTCTATGACCTTTACCAACAAGTTTTCCTTAATTTGATACCCTTTATAATTGTTATCTTTACTTTGTAATACTAACGTTTTTAATTCTTGAATTTCTTCTACGTTCTGCTTATTTAAAACTTCTTGTTTCGACAATCTTCCTTCCTCATAAATTTTCTCAATTCCAATCAGGATCTGTTTCGGTTTTTCATAGTTAGGTATATCTTTTCTACTTAAGAAATCTGCAACTACATTTAACTTTCCTGGCCTGTGTTTGATATCAAATTCGTATTGTTGTAAATACAATGCCCATCTGTATAACCAGTCATTATGGAAAGTTTTATTTTTCAAAACGAAATCGCAGAATTATCCGTTTCAATATCAAATTTGTTCCCTGTTAAATAAAATTTCAGCTTATTAATTGCGAATATAATTGCCAACATTTCTTTCTCTGCTACCGTATATCTAATTTCATACCCTTTTAATATTCTTGATATAACGCATATGGGTACTTCTATCCCATCTTGAACTTGTATTAGTTCTGCTGCAATTGCTTGATCAGATGCATCCGTACGTAGTATAAACTTCTCTTCAAAATTCGGATATTTCAGCAATAATCCTTCATAAAACCTCTGTTTGATAGTATTCACTGCCTTTTCTCTTTCTTCATTCCAAGACCATTTAACATCTTTTCTTAATAATTGCACTAATGGTAATGTCAACTCTGAGTAGTTACTTATGAACCTTTTGTAATAATTGAAAACACCTAATAACCCCCTTAATTTTTTTAGATTTGTTGGACGAGGTAAATTCTTGATTTCTTCAAGACGTTTTTCATTTATGGTTACTCCATTTCTACTTATTTCATATCCCAAATATGTTACATTATCCTGCATAAATTCACATTTTAAAATATTCAGTTTTAATCCATTTTTGTTTAATGTCTCTATTACAATTGCTAAATGTTGTAAATGTTGTTGTTCGTTTTTAGAAAACAATAAAATATCATCGACGTAATGCACACAAAAGTCTTCAAATTGGTTTAATATTTTCTGCATTGCTCTAACTAAAGCTGCACAAGAAGTCGATAGCCCAAATGGTACCACTTTAAAGTGAAAAATCTCCCCATCAATACTAAAACCAGTATATTTTCTCGATTCTTCATGTAGCGGAATCAGCCAAAACGAATTTTTCAAATCTAATTTTGTAAAAACTTTCTTATCCCAAATTCTGCTTAACAATCCATCAATCGTTTGTGGAGATTCGTATTGTGGCTTTGTTATTTGATTAATTCTGCGTGCATCCAAACATAAACGTAAAGAACCGTCACGTTTTTTAACTACAACTAAAGGATTGATAAAATTACTCTTTGAAGATTCTATTACTCCATCTTTTACCATTTTTTTAATTTCATTTCTAACTTGTCCTCTTAATGTAAATGGAATAGGGTAAGATTTACTATTAAAACTTTTTGATTCATCAACCTGCAATTTATGAATATATTTTTGTGCTTGTCCTACCTTTTCATTAATAACCTCCTTATTTCTATGAATTATTTCTAATATTAGGCCTTCAAATTGTTTATTCTTTTCAGCTATTTTCAAATCATTCAGCAAAACCCCCTTATAATTATTATCACTCTGTATATCACATATTACATTATTATTAATTATTATACCTTCCTTATACTTCATTGTATCTCCAATTCTATTTAATTGAACACACTTATTTTCTCGGCTGACACTATTGGTACAGTTCCAAGATTTTTTTACCCCTTTTAAATGAATACACTTTTGTGTTCCATCAATATGAATCCCTAATTGCTGAATTACATCAATTCCTAACACCATATCGACAGTGAGACCTTTTATTATAAACAATCTAACAAAATCTTCCCATTGATTTATACTTATCTTTACATTTAACACTCGGTTTGTGGTTGATATCTTTCTTTTGGTTGCTGATAGCAAATCTATTTTATTTACTTTAATTATATTCTTGTACAGGACATCTAAATTATTTAAAATTACTTCCTCATTTATTAAAGATGCCATTGCACCACATAATAGAATACTGTCTTCTTTTTAGTAGTGCAATGGCATCATCTATCTTTTAATATTTAATATTCATAACTATTTAAATGCTAAAATACGTGTGGTTCTTCATAAAAATTTTTTTTTAAATTACTATTTACATATTTACAAGTTCCGAGTTTCCTTTTGTTATCTTAATACTCTTTTAAAAGTATTTTCAGTAGTCTTTTGAACATCCTTGTCTTCTTTATCTGCTTGTTTTAATTTTCTTAATTCATCTTCTAACCTTGGTACTTCATTTTGTTTCAGTTTTTCTTTTAACTTCTTTGCTTCCTCCTTTAGTCGTCGTTTAACTGTTTCCTTCTTTGTTTTCTTCTTATTTTTATTGACATTAACTATATAACCTCCTGTAATTCTTCTTAAATATTTGTTATTTTTGTTCCTCATAATATTACTCAATATACCTCTTGTTACCACGTTTACTTCTGTATTACTTACCACTTCATTGTATTTTACCTGTTTACCATTTTCCATATCTTCACAAGTCTCTAACATTTGATTTATTTCATTAGTTCCAAATAATACTTCTTGTTTTTTATCCAAAATTCTGTTTTCATAAGTGTTGTATCGAAATCTAACTTCTAATTTTTCTTTTCTTCCACCTTCTTGCCTTTCCTTGTAACCCTTTTATCTGCCATCTTTCAGTTAAATTGTTTAAATGTACCTATTTTTTATTATAACCCTTTACAATGAATCGTATATCTTTATATTTGATTTACCAATTGAATCCGTTATCCAATACTTTAGTTACTCAAATTAAATGTCCTATTCTGTTACTCTATTTTTGCTCAAAAGAACTTAGTTATGATACCCTTTTACCTTTTTACAATTCTGTTCTTTTATTCGTGATTGTTAATTACAAATTAACCATAAACCTGGTTTATCAGCTATATTCAAATAAACGGGTTTGATTGTATTTTCTAATCTTACGTTTGACTTTTCAATTACCTGACATTGACAAGCTACATCAATTTGCTATGCCCTCTCGTTGCGGCGCCATAAAATTTTGCTATGTTATGCTAGCTGATAAATTTATTTAAATTATCGTATTACTATTTTGCCCTTTATTTTTAACTTTCAATTCAAATCCGTATTTTACAATATTATTAATGAAACTCTCTCAGGTAGTTCGCAATATCTAGTAACCCAATGATTGACTTGTCAAATTCTCTTTGTTTAATTGCCAGTTCATTGACTTTAAAAAAATTGACACCTAACGTCAAATTAATCAAAATTCAGAACGAATATCAAGGTTTTTACAATAAGATCTAATATGCAATTCTTTCACCAATCTCTTTTGTAAGTATGAAATTCAATTATATTTTTATACCTTCTTACTGGTTATATCTTTTTAAATGTTTCATTTAACCTTTTAAAACACAAACCTGATTTAACACTTTGCTTGTTAATACTGCCAAAATCCTTCCAAGCTGGATCCTCACTCCGACTGCACTCAAACACCTGCTGGGTCCTTATCCAAACTGCATCACCTGCGATGAATGTAAACTCCCAGCATCACCTTATTGCCATCCACTTCAAAACTTCCACATCCTATACTGGATTCCTGTCGTTGTCCCCTGCTGCTGTCAACTTCAAGTATCCTAGCTCCTGTACTGGATTACTGCAGCTCCGATCCCTCTCTGGTAAGTGTCAGCATAAATCTTGTTCCAAATATGAATTTGTCTCTTTTTTAGATGGTCCTACGTCTTCAATGATACCCACAGGTTTCCCAAAAACAATTCGCTGCACGTACTAACCTCTTGTTTGTGGCTTGTATTCCATTTCCAATGTATTATCAATAATATCCTCACTCCAAAGCTTGTCCCTTTATTTCTTGTTTTTAATATTTTATTTTATGTTTCCACCTCGAAGATTTTGCTTTTAACCCATATAATTTGCATCAACCATAACATTTACAAATTATACAACATTTATTAATGTTTCTTTATTCGAAAATCACACCCATATCAAATTATGTATACATTTTTGAGTTGTTTTTTTAGTAACTAATTAAACAAATTACAAATTATTACTACTAGACACGATTCTTGCTGCCTCCTATATACTTTTTTTTATATAATCAAAACAAATATTTTATTTTAATTATCATAACAGATACATTTTAGTAGTAACCTTGGTATTTGTTCCTATTCAGAATTTTCTTATTACAGATTAAGTTTGAGTAATCAATCATTATGCTATTATTTGACTAACCAATAATAAGAAAGTTAATTTCATTATACTTTAACATGTATTTAGATCCATTAATTTGCGTATATCTGACTTCCAAATTTATTTGACTAAACTGTTTCTTTAGTATTCATTTTTAAATTATCAAAGAATATAGTGTATCATAACAGTATATTCTAGTAGAACTCTTCTTTTCTACAATTTTGGATTCTTTTTAGAAAAACTTGTAAGAAAATTTACACCAAATTTTTCAGCAATTTTGTAGCGAATTTTAGAAAATAATGCTATGATTAATGATTATAGTAAATTTATGAAATTTTTCATTAAGGAGAATTTATCAAGTTTGTACCAGAGCTTAGAAACGGGTTTTTAAACTTATTAAAAATTTACATCTAATTTAAGCAAATTTTATTTTAAAAATGCTGCTATTATCAGTAAATTTTTAAGGAATTTATATCAACTTTGTAGTAAATTTCCAGCACATTTGCAGTACAATTTCTAGTAGTTTTAGTGTTTGTTAGTTTTCAGTCGATTTTTGAAAAATTAGCAGCAACATTTCATTGAAACTATTGTTTAAGACGTTGCACTAAAATTATCAACAAATATATAAATAATTATGGCAACTTTTTGAAACTTTTGCAGCAAATTTTAAATTTGAAGTTTACATTTTCATTTGAAGAGCTTTGCTGAAGCTTTGCACATGCAATCATACTTTTACGTTATAAATAGTTTGTCCTAATAGCATTCTCCTGTAATATAAAGATGAAGTCAATTCAATCCACGGACATACTGTATTAATTCGAGTAAATATAATTCGTAGAAAAGTTGCTTAAAATTCTGGAAATTTTCTTGAAACTTCCTGAAAATTACAGAAAAACTCACCCACAATTGGTTGCAAACTAACTAAACGTAAAACGAAATTACTGAACATTTTCTAGAAACCGTTTCGAAATTTGTTTAAAAATTATTCAGCACGAATTAACAATTTGCTACAAAATATGCTGCATAGTTTCTACAAATGTCTGTAAACCCTCTTAAAATTTGTCAAAAATCTATTGGAAATTTATTCCAAATTTAATGTAAAATTTGCTCTGCATTTGCTTCAAACTGAAAATTTACTGGAAATTTGATGTAAAGTGGAGATTTTCCAAAAGATAATTTGAAATGCACTTAATATTCTTAATGCAACATTATTTGTGAAAAATGTCCTGCAAATGTTTTGTAAATTTGCTAACAATTTACTGTAAACTTACTACATAATTACTGTAAAGTTGCTGACATCTCATAATAACTGCTTTAAATTTTCTGAGAATATAAACAAAAAGAACGACTGTAAATTTACTGCAAACTATATCGAATTTTGTTGAAAATTTTTTTCAAAACTGGTAACTTGTTAAAATGCTATTTGAATTTTTGCCATCAGGCACATTTGCAATAAGTTTACAACGCCTTTTTTGCAAGGTTTTAAGCAAATTTGCAGTAAATCATTACCGAAAATGTCAGTTACATAAAATTTGCAACAAGTCTGCAGCGTCTTTTAGAAAATAATTATAAAAATTATAGTAAATGTTTGACATTTTAAAAAGCTTGCAGCAGATCCAAAAAAATTATACATTTTGACAAATTTTTTGAGTTTGTGCCATAATTTAGAAAATCTTTTTAGCCTCTAGGAAATTTTGCTAAATTTAGCAAATTGCAAATTGCAAACTTTTGGCAAGATACCAATGAATGCTAGCTAATTTATTTGATTTTGCAGTAAATCTTCAGGAACTTTGTAAATATTTATTAATTTTCAGTAAATTTTAAAAAAAATTGGTGCACATTTTCATTGAAATAAAATTACCAACCAATTTGCAACTTTTCCTGCAAATTTGGTATTGTAAGTTTATATTTTCAGTAGTTGGGAGTAAATTTCCGAAAAATTTAACTGGAACGAAGAGTGCAGCAAAAATTTCAATATATTTTCATAAATTTTGGAATATTTTCGAGAAAAGCAGCAATTGCTACAATTAAAAAAAAATTCTTTTGCAAAAAAAAAATGTTTACATTTTCAGGTAATTTATAGCAAATTTGAACCTAATCTGCAGCACAGTTTCAGTAGCGTATTAAAAGGCTTCGATTTTCAGAAAGTTTGCAGCAACTTTAGCAAATTTATAATAAATGTTTGGCAGATATCCGATGAATTTTGGTTGACAACAGTTTCATTCTCACGATTGCACTATAATTTTCAGTAAGGTGGTCATAAAATTCTAGTAAATTTGCAGGGAATTTTCAGAATTTGTGACAATTTCTTCAACAAATTTTCATCAGATACCTATTTATCTGGTGTGATACACTCACACAACTTCCTTTTTCAGTGATCTTATAATTAACCACAAATTTAATTTTTAATTTTTAAGCATTTCTCAAAAATTTTCAAACATTACAAATTCTACAAAAACGGTACAAAATAGAGCGTTAGTTCAAGAGATAAATTTTCTCTAAATTTTTAAGTTGAATTCAAAAATGTAATAATATACCGGCTGTTCTATTTAAAATAGGAGTTAATAAAAAATAATAGAAAAGAAAACAAAAGAAACCCATTTTAGAAGTATTCAACTGGAAAATCACCTATCTCACATCGCTACAAATTAAAAATGTAATAAAAATGTAAAGTTTGAAAAAATCGTTAGAGCCTTTTTTGAAAAAACCGAAAAAAAAACAGAAAAATCACAAGAGTAAACACCTACTTGCGGTTATGCGATTTTCTTCGAAGGCATAAAACACAAAACTTATATATGAAGTTTCAACGCCATACATCTTGTCATTCTTGAGATATTCTGTTCACAGATAGACAGACAGACACACACACACACACACACACACAGATAGACCAATAAAAAATATGTGTTTTTTGGGTTCAGGGGACTCTAAAACGTGAAGATCTGTTGAAAACTCAATTACGAATTTTATCGTAAAAGGAAGTAAAAATTACAAAATAGGTAACGTGGACAAGTTTTTAACCAATTTTCAGGACTTTTTCAATAAATTTCAAGAAGTTTGCAACGATGTCTCAGCTATTTAGTTTGCAGTAACTACACTGAGAAGTTAGTGCACATTTTCTGTACACTCTTTTAAAATTTCGCTGAAAATTTGTTGTCGACTGAAAAATCTCCAAAAATTCAGTAGAAATGTGCTTAAAATTGATACTCGCAAGAATCTAATAAAAAAGTTAATATCAGCGTTTGCTAACAAATATTTCTGATAATTTATTGCAGTTTAACAATGTATTTACTACAATGTCTTCATGACAATTTATTGAAAATTTGCTGAAAATTACGGTAAACTATAAAAAATGTAAAATTACTTAATATTGACCACAACAGTCGTAATGTTTTTCTCAAAGTATTTTTTAATAAACAAAATACTTGAACTAAGCAATAATATATTATTCTGTACTGTCTCTGATTGGCTCAATGTTCTGGCACTTTTTGATTCCACACTTTACGAAATCCGGGGGTTTGGAGGCCAACAAGTCAACCAAAAACGTTACGAACGTATGCATCAACCCAAAAAAATATTTAGTACAGACTTATTAAAAAAATTTCTGCAAGTTTTCTTGAAACTTGTTGGCAATTTATTGAAAGTTTTCTGAATGGTTATGCTGTAAATTCAAATTTGGTGACAATTGTCCGTGCATTGTCGAAATATTTACTAGAACGTTCGTGCAAATTTTCTGAAAAAGAAATATTAGAAATCAAAAAATCATTGAAAAGTAACTGAAATGTTACTGCAAACTAAATTGAATGCGGTTACAAACTTCTTCAAAGTTTACTGGGAACTTAATGAAAATTGAATGCAAACTTGTTAAAATGATATTTGTAATTTTTCTATCGAGGACAGTTTCAGTAAATTTATTGCCCCGTTCTTACAAGATTAAGCAAGTTTTAAAGCAAATTTTCAGCTGACGGGCAACAGATACACTAAAATGCATTAAAAGTGCAAACAAGATCGGATTTTAGTGCAAACCAGTTTTAAAGTTGAATAGAAACTTGTCGAAAATTGGATGTTGAAATGCCATTTATAATTTGGCGTTTAACAGAGCCGTGTTAGCAAGATTATAGTGGCTTTTAATCAAATTTGCAGTCAATCTTATTACAATCTTTAAGCAAATTTTCAGTTAAGATGCAATACGTTTTAAACAACTTGACAGACAGATTACATCTACTTTTTAGGCATATTAGAGTAAAATTCTTAAACATTCTTAAGTAATATCGGATTTGTTTAGACTCTCTTGCAAGCATTGAGCATATTTTCAGCTAATTAATAGAAACTCAATTTTACAGCAACCTCTACAGTAGGTACATTTGAGAAAAATAGTGCTGAGATTTCGTTTTTGAGAAATTTCTAGCAAGATTACAGTCAATTTGTGATTTTTTTGTACAAGGTTTTCAATTGTTAATATTTTACTTTTAGTAAACTAGTAGTAAAATTTTCACCAAATTTTCAGGTAATTTAATGTAATTTTTATTATTTGTGATAACATTTGTAATTTTATATAAAATAAGTAGTATTTTTAAAGAAAAATTAAAATAACGTTCCGACAAATTTCAGGTACGGTGTTGTCATCGTTAGAGTAAACCACACGTTTAAGCTGATTTTTAGTATATTTTCCAATAATTTTTTAGATTCTGTTGAAATTTTCAGGAAGTTTGCAGGAAAGTTTTAGCAAAGTTAATGTTTTTGCATGCTACCATACATTTTCAGAAAATTTTAAGACGAAAATTATAGTGAATTATCAAAGAATCCACAGTTATTCTTAAATACGTGTGCAGCACATTGACAACGAAATTGCAGTATATATTGTAGCTGTTGTAAGTACCTACATTTTCAATAACCTTTTCAAAATGTTTACAGTAAGTTTGCAATAAGTTTTAAGGAAGTTTTTAGCGATTGATCTTAAAATTTACAGCAATTTGTTTGTTTTGAAAGTGCTTTGGCTAACGAAAATTTGCTAAAAAAATTACTCTTGCTAAAACGGTTCTGCAAACCTATTGAAATTGTACTGCTTGGAACTTACTAAAAAAGTCTTATCACACTTTGAGGAATATTTGAAGTAAACTATTTATAAATTTCTCCAAAAGTTACTACAAATATATGGTAAACGAGCTCATTAAATTGTATTGCAGACTTGTAAAAAATTATCGTCATTTTGGTTAATAAAAATTTCGAAATTTCCTGCTGATTGATAATTTTCAAAAAGATTGCTGCATATATTCTGAACATGTACAACCGTTTTAAGAAATTGCAGCAAAAGCATTAGCAAATTTGTTTGTTAAAATTATGTTCAATATTGCTGGGAAATGTGAAGTATCTAAAGATTTACTACCAATTCACTGGAAAAGCACAATACAATAAACGCTGGGAAAATGTGCTGTAAAGTTTTATACGTAGTCTGATTTAGTGCTATAATATTTGCACATAAATTCCGATTGTGACTATTCATCTGCGAAAGATAACCGTATTAGTGTTAGTTCGGTTTATCGTTAGCACAGCGTATAAAATCATACTAGAAATAAATTATTCTGTTCAATTATCAGTAAATATTCGACATTATCAAATTAAATACATTTACAGTAACACACCTGAGTCATAAATTTTCATGGAATAGCTTCTGTTTTTATTTTCCAAAACGAACTTACTCTGACAGGACTGCAGCTCCAAAAGAATCAAAGGTTTGTCGCCAGTGTGAAATGACAAGTTCGGCGTGCTAGCGTGGGAAACGTACAAAGTGGAGGATTTATAAACAGTAACTGTAGTTAATTAGAAAAATCTTTTGTTATCTAGGGTATTTCCATTTTACTTCTAAGCTCTTAATTCGTTCTCAAAGCGCAGCCTGTCCTAATATTCATCCATACCGGTACCTGAGACTAAATTGTAACTACAAAAAATGTATTTGACAGGCGTGAAATCAGGTTTTTGATTTTGATATTTTATCAATTAAATATTTAGAAAACCGCGATTCCATTACAGTTTCGAATTATAGCAAGGCACCTCTTTTCAGTTCCTGGAATTCAGCATGCTTTGTTTTGAGCGGATTTGTAGCCTCAGGTGAATCACAGTGCCACTGGCACAGCAGAATGTGAGACGGTATGTGCTTGCAATTTTATGGTTGAATCCACTTCACAGGAAGTCTGCTCTGAGTGTTTTAAAACCGCGCGTAATTAGCTTATTTTTCAGTATTAGCGATAAGGATGCGTATTGTGGATTAAACATACACGTGTGAGCAAATAGTCAACAATAAAACCGTGCAATAAATCTATATTGAGATTTTGAAAAATATGTGTTCAAGTTTTCAAGATAAAAAGATACGCCCACCAAACATGGGCGTAGCCAGGGAGCAAAAAGCGGTTGATATATAATCGTTATTGTAATTCACATTATACAACATTTAAAAAAAATAAGCTACGATCTGCAGCAGATTTGCGGAAACTGATGATATTTCAACTTATAATTTTTGTAATTTGTAAAAAATGAAATATAGCTATAATAATAATAATAATAGTAATAATAATAATAATTAATTGTTTGTACAGCTGTATTATTTAATAATTAAAATATGAAAAAATATGACTATTGTCAGTCATGTTTTTGCGTTAGATTTTGCAGCAAATTTTTTGTTGAAATCAGAAATTACTAATGGTTTTGAAGTAAAATCATTAGTAATGTCAAAACATACTAGTTATTGATTATTAAAAGTCAAATTACAGTAACGTTTCGCTATTTAATATAGCTTCTTCAGACATGATTACAATTTGTTTAGACAATTTAAAAATTTTGTTTGGGACACACATTTAAAAGGCACAAAAGTTATTTATCTTTTGTATTGTTTTTTCCTTTTTTTTGTGTTTATATTAATTCCTAGTTATTATGGTAGTAGTTTTATATTGTGTTAGCTATATTTATCTATAAATTCCTTTACCTACCTTTAGGTCATCGCTATATCTCTTAGTTAACAATCGATCACTATAAAAGTATATTTGAGGCCCGTCTCTAGCATCAGTGAAGACGTCACGGATTCTAGTTTATGATGTTATAATTGGCGCCAACAAGTTAAACTCAAATATACTGATATAAGCCAAGAAACTTGTAACTTCACTTTCTATCAACTAATAACAATACGATTATTGAACTCCCTATCAAAATGAAAGAAAGCAATACTTGTAGCTGGTTTTATTACTACTCGAACATTACTACCATCGATCAGACAATTAGCATCTTTAATATTACTACCTCACGCAGGGTACCACTAAATAGCTTAAATTAAACCGCTCGTAAGTTTAATGGTTACACAGTTTTTATATGCAAAAAATATCATCAGATTCTAGCTAAAACACTTATCTTTGTGCCGATATACTCGCAGACATTTAATACGTCCCGTTACTCCTATCACATGTCAGCTTGACAGGTTTCAACCTCGGCTGTCATTCGCTATACCTCGACCCCCAATACTGCGGTAGATTAGCTTTCCAAGATTTTCCGCCTAATAGTTGTTGCTATAAATCGAATTTCCAGGTAACAAAAGGCAAATTCCACATTAAACTACATACCCTGTTCACAGGCAATAAACTTCGCAATCGTTGTATTCGTGTTTCCCAGATCGCTTCACAGCTTGAATATAAATATTCATTGGAAAAATGACATCTGCTTAATGAACTCCCTTACAGGAACGGCTGGCTAGTAACCCAATTCTTTACTATCACCAAACCAGAATAAATGGCGAGATTGTCATTTACACCCCACGAAAACTCTTGCCTTTTTTAAAAGCTGATATACAAATCTTCTCTCAAACAAAACCAACCTTGTTTTTATATCTCCTCTAGCAACGAACAAAGCCAATCTGATATTAATTTTTATCGCGTCACTCTCACTAGATTCCTCATTCAACACTAGTATTAATATCAAATGCTTTTGACACGTAACAAACTCCCCCCTTACCAGAAAGGAAAAATTTCAACGAAATTTTTAACTAAATAAAAACTTTATCCTAAAAGGATACATACATATACGCTAGAGAGTCAGTAAACCGTCTGTCATAAGACGTCTCTAACGATTAATCTAAAAAAAAACCCAATACCCACACCACAAACAAGCAACTACACTGTAGAGACGGTGATGACCCCAGGAGGAACCCAGGACCAGATCAACCCCACGACAAGGATCAAGATTGTTCGTTGCTGCTGGATGTAAACGCTGCGCCGGTGAACAACCCTGTAACAACCTGTCGTGACGAAGCTCCACCCCCATGAACCCCACAAAATCACTCCAAATCCCCACAGCGTACCCCCCCTGACAACTTCCAATAAACCCCCGAGGCGGAATCACACCTCCACACAGTTTCAGGTACTGTCAGACCGAAAATAGTTAAGCCAAAACGAAGAATAACCAGGGTTTTCCTTTTGACACGCCTGGGGAGGAAGTAACCCCAGTGACAGAGGGTTAAAGAAACCAGAAAAGTGAGAGGCAGAAGCCAACATCCACACAACTCTCATACGCTCCGACGGAGGGATTCTTCAGCGCCCCGAACGGCCTGAAGAAAATCCCCACCAATCTTCATCTCACATCCAACAATCACTCATCCCCAGAGATTTCATCCGCGCCAGATCAAAGAGAAATAAAAGAAAACAAATTGTCATTCATCTAAGTAAACAGTTCATTCCAAACAAAATCAACATTCACTACATTACAAGAGAGAGATATAGACAAAGCTTTAAGAAGAAAAGAAGGCGAAGAATGAAGGACTGGTCATCTTAAAAATTTTGTTTTGTAGGGAAACACCCTATATCCCCAAACCCCAAGGGATACCTAAAAGAAACGAAGAAGTTGTACTTCTTTAACGATTAATCTCGTTACCCTTATGTCCGCTTAGGAAAAGCAGGATAACGTAACGCTCTTCCAATACAATCAAAAAGAAAACCATCCATTAACATTTCCCAACAGGGAACTCCGTATACGTTATACCCAAAAGAGGGAAAAGAACAAGATATTAAAGTTTCCCAAATAGTGTCCTTCCCGACTGTGCCCTTCCAACCACCCTAAACCTTAAAATGGGGAAAGAACAAGATATTAAAAGTTCCTCAAAGAGTGACCTACCCTACTGTGCCCTTCCAACCACCCTATACTTTACACGAAATTCAATAACAGCTGGAATAACCAATCACAGCAGCAGATCATACCAAAAACTTCATTCGGTAACAACGGCTCAAAAGGAAACTAAAGGACATTAACTCGGGGACAGAGGCAGGTCCCATAAATCCGGAACGAGCCGATACTCTAAATGAGTAAACGAAACCGTTCTCCAACTCCAAGCATGACCAAAAGCGAAACCAAAACAAGGATTCGAGACTCACTTATGGATCTAAATCCGCGTAAGCGAAATGGATACCAAAAAAAAAACTCACACAATACACATAGCTGAAGGTAACCATACAACAACAGCTACGCCACCAAAATCCCAAAAAGGTATCCAACAAAACCCAACAAGCTAACTCAAACCTACGCTAAAGCGAAAGATGAACTTCACTCGACACGAATGCAAGTCAAACCACACAATGAACCCAACAGCTATCTGCAAGCTACTTCAGTGTTATTATAGGAAGAACTAGATGAAATAGCTCCCTACAGTGACCTTCCCTGCAATGCCCATCCAACCACCCTATACTTTACAAGAGGGAAAGCAAGATAAAAATGCTCCCTAAAGTGACCTTCCCTACAGTGCCCATCCAACCACCCTATACTTTACAAGGGAAAAACAAGATGATAATGATCCCTTTCGTGGCCTTCCCTGCGTGCCCAACCAACCACCCTATATGAAATATAAACCCAATCAAAAGAAAGGAGAGAATATTCCACAACCGCAAGTTCACACAAAACCACAATCATACTAACGATCCAGCTGAAGGCTGACCGACACCAAAAGAACCACACACCAATGCACTGCTAGAGCTCCACACCAGAAAACGATCACAAGAAAAACCGAAGAAACAAATTCTATCATCACACACAGAAACCACCAGAAGATCGAAAGCGGAAGAAGTAACAGAAAAAGAACCGATTACATTAGTCGAAGGAAGGGACAATGTATTGAGAAAAGAATTAAGTTTCAATTTACCAAGACAGCCAGCAACCCAATGACAAATAACCAGTCACAAAGACTCCGGGAAATCGTCCCATAACAGTACCCAAGACCCAAAAATCCGCATACCAACGGAGCTTCATCAGGTCCACTTAACAATTCACCAATCTCTGAAGCTAAGGGATAATGGTACACACAATTCAAAGGTATACTGCCGCCATTACATCACCAAACCGTTTTCTCAAACATGTCTAACATCGTTACACAACAAGGAATGAGAATCACCCCCGGGAAAAATAGATACCACTCAATTCGGGGACACAAAAACAGCCACCGAAGGAACCACCACAAACCTAATCTCGATAACTAAAGAGCTAATCGACGATTCAGAAATCATAATCAACAACCTATCTTACCCAACGGGCGTACTCGAACCTCATCAGAAACAAAGGAAAATAAAATTGAAAGATCCAACAAATAATAACTACCATAACCAAACTAGGAAGATGGTTTGAGAGACGTGATATCTGCATAAGCAAAATCTCCCAAACACACCAACACCAACCCACGTTATCTTACCAACAAACCAGAAGAAGATGAAAGAGCCAATCGAAGAACTGTATGCCAACCCAAACTAAGAAGATGTACTGAGAGACCTAAAAATCATCAAGGATTAAAAGAAAGCCGCAGAGCGAATCCCTCAGACACACCAACATCGAACCCACATCACAATCAACACTCCAAAAAGAAAAGAAAAAGAAGCAATCAACTAAACCACGCCAACCTAACTAGAAGGAGGCTTATAAATCCCGCAAGAGCAAACTGCTCCAAACACATCACCATCACACCCATAACAGAGTTAACACCAAACTAAGAAGACACAAAGAAAATCTCAAACACACTAAACCTTTCACACATACATTCAATTAAAAAAAATCAAGCACATCAAACCACCAGGACTCTAACATTCAATGAAGAAAAACTCAAGCACATTTGGCCAGCATATCCTCGAGGTTCCGTCAATGAAAATCGCAATCATTCAATGAAAAACTCTAAAAGATAATTCATCATGATACCTGAATAGCGCGATGTCTTCACCATTCACTCAAATAAAAATAAAACCAGCTTTTATAAACATACACACAGAGCTCCTAAATCTAACACGCAACACACACCCACTCAATCAAATAAAAATTAAAACCAGCAAGGATTAAATGTCCAATTATAAAATATCCAAATAAGATACTACTTCCACAAATCAATCAATAAATCGACAAAGGCTCGCTCTCTTATTTCACCTACGGCAAGGTACTACCTACCTAAGCTTAGTACTACTACGAGTACTATACTTGTTAAAACCACAAATAAACAATCCACATTAATCCAAAACAATCCCGTATTAAACACAATCCCGAAAGTTTAATTTCAATCTGATTAGCCAAAACAAACTACTCAAAATTTTGCCAAGTATACCGTTTTATGTATTATTCTCAAAGTAATTCTTTGGTTTGTCACGTTCTGACGATATTTTTCCACTTACATAAACGAGTACAGAAAGTTATGTATAACTATTGTCAGTATTGCTCCTTTCTATTATAGTATGACCTAAAGATATATGTTCCAATCTTGTTAAAGCCCCACGTTGGGCGCCAAACTTGTTAGCTATATTTATCTATAAATTCCTTTACCTACCTTTAGGTCATCGCTATATCTCTTAGTTAACAATGGATCACTATAAAAGTATATTTGAGGCCCGTCTCTAGCATCAGTGAAGACGTCGCGGATTCTAGTTTATGATGTTATAATTGGCGCCAACAAGTTAAACTCAAATATACTGATATAAGCCAAGAAACTTGTAACTTCACTTTCTATCAACTAATAACAATACGATTATTGAACTCCCTATCAAAATGAAAGAAAGCAATACTTGTAGCTGGTTTTATTACTACTCGAACATTACTACCATCGATCAGACAATTAGCATCTTTAATATTACTACCTCACGCAGGGTACCACTAAATAGCTTAAATTAAACCGCTCGTAAGTTTAATGGTTACACAGTTTTTATATGCAAAAAATATCATCAGATTCTAGCTAAAACACTTATCTTTGTGCCGATATACTCGCAGACATTTAATACGTCCCGTTACTCCTATCACATGTCAGCTTGACAGGTTTCAACCTCGGCTGTCATTCGCTATACCTCGACCCCCAATACTGCGGTAGATTAGCTTTCCAAGATTTTCCGCCTAATAGTTGTTGCTATAAATCGAATTTCCAGGTAACAAAAGGCAAATTCCACATTAAACTACATACCCTGTTCACAGGCAATAAACTTCGCAATCGTTGTATTCGTGTTTCCCAGATCGCTTCACAGCTTGAATATAAATATTCATTGGAAAAATGACATCTGCTTAAAGATCTCCCTTACAGGAACGGCTGGCTAGTAACCCAATTCTTTACTATCACCAAACCATAATAAATGGCGAGATTGTCATTTACACCCCACGAAAACTCTTGCCTTATTTAAAAGCTGATATACCAATTTTCTCTCAAACAAAACCAACCTTGTTTTTATATCTCCTCTAGCAACGAACAAAGCCAATCTGATATTAATTTTTATCGCGTCACTCTCACTAGATTCCTCATTCAACACTAGTATTAATATCAAATGCTTTTGACACGTAACAAGTTACCTAAAAATATTTCTCCGGTTTCTTTTCTTCACTACACATAACCTCACTTCCCTGTGACAGTGGGGGCGTGACCAGGAAACATAACCTCACTTTTGATGAGCGGGGTGTGTGTGAAGGGGGTCATCGGGGCTCTCGGAAGAGGCCCCCCACCTGAACGCCATGTCTGGAGTCTGGAGCCGGAGGCTGGGGCCCGGGGGCTGCACCTGACGCGCGGCGAAGTGCGGGGTGGGGGTGGTCCGGAGGCTTTAGCGAGTATTTGTAATTGATGATGCAATAGATATGAGCGATGAGGCAATCCGGAAGTGATAAGGCCGAGCAGCGCTGCAATAGTAGATAACGACACAGGCGCTAACCGCGAAACACAAGGTCGAATAAACCTACCGTGTATGTGAGTTTTGAAACGTTCGAAATGGTTCTTGATAACGCCAGCCGGGTAGATGGTAGGAAGATGTATCGAGAAATGGACACGCTTTACTTACGCTCGAATATATTTTCAGCGTCAAGGCCCTGATTAGAACGACGACGACGACCGCAAAACGTGATATCGCGAGTCGAATGTATCCGCAAACTGCGATAGGTTGGAACAGCTCAGAATTAAGATGTAAATTATGTGCAACTAGCCGCGACACCTGCAAATTAACATTGGTTCTTATGCAAAAGTAGCACAAATCAGGTACGAACAGGGGGCCCTCGGAAGTTGTTACACTGGGGCGTGGGAGGTGCCTTAATTTCACTCCGCACTGGTGCACAGTTTAACGAAGAAGTCACAAAGTGTGTGATTATTAAGTTTATTACATATACATCACATAAAAGTATACAGAGAAATATCACACACAAGAATAAACATACAAATAAAGAAATACAAATAATTACAACTTACTCTAGAACTTAAAATAACTTACTTGCTAACTTAACTCCGGTGCTGGGCGAGCTGGGGGCGATGTCTCAAACCCCTGACTTGTCTTAGAGGGATCTATCCATCTAACCCTCTAAGAACAAGCCTGACTAGTCTCGGAGGGATCAATCCTTCTAACCCTCCAAGAGCAAGTGCCTTCTCAACCTCTCGTTTCTCCTTATAAGGAAAACACGGCAGACGACGCGTAGTGGTGGGAGAAGTGGGGGGCCTGTGCTCGCGCTCCTGGTTGGTCGGAGTCCCAATTGCCGACGAAGCTTGCGGGTGGGGAGCGTTCTGGCTCCTGATTGGCCGAGCTCCGAGCGCTAGCGAGGTGGCTGGTGGGGGCGCTATCGGCGAGCATCGGTTCGCAAGATGGCGACCGTTGAGGATTCCGGCGCAACATCGTGCTTTGGCAGCGCGGATGTAACAATCCCCCCTCGTCAAGGGCGTCGTCTGTCCGTGGAGTTGACGACTTAATTCTAGGCCTAATGTCTTTAATCTAACCTTAATTCTAACACTAACACTAATGTCCACTACACAATTGTCCATGCGATGCCGGTTTCGATGTCCGGTGGGCGGTTCGGCAGCTAGAGCGACGGCATCGGGCGGTTCGGCAGCTAGAGCGACGGCATCGGGCGGTTCGGCAGCTAGAGCGACGGCATCGGGCGGTTCGGCAGCTAGAGCGACGGCATCGGGCGGTTCGGCAGCTAGAGCGACGGCATCGGGCGGTTCGGCAGCTAGAGCGACGGCATCGGGCGGTTCGGCAGCTAGAGCGACGGCATCGGGCGGTTCGGCAGCTAGAGCGACGGCATCGGGCGGTTCGGCAGCTAGAGCGACGGCATCGGGCGGTTCGGCAGCTAGAGCGACGGCATCGGGCGGTTCGGCAGCTAGAGCGACGGCATCGGGCGGTTCGGCAGCTAGAGCGACGGCATCGGGCGGTTCGGCAGCTAGAGCGACGGCATCGGGCGGTTCGGCAGCTAGAGCGACGGCATCGGGCGGTTCGGCAGCTAGAGCGACGGCATCGGGCGGTTCGGCAGCTAGAGCGACGGCATCGGGCGGTTCGGCAGCTAGAGCGACGGCATCGGGCGGTTCGGCAGCTAGAGCGACGGCATCGGGCGGTTCGGCAGCTAGAGCGACGGCATCGGGCGGTTCGGCAGCTAGAGCGACGGCATCGGGCGGTTCGGCAGCTAGAGCGAGTGGTGCTGGCTCAAGCGAATTGACAGTAGGTGGTGCTGGCTCAGTCGAACTGACAGCGGGTGGTGCTGGCTCAGGCGAACTGACAGCGGGTTGGGCAGCTGCTGCGAGCTGAGGTTCGGCGTACGCCTTGATTATGGAGCGTAAAACCTCGATCGCAGGCGGGATGCTTGGGTCTATTGGCTCCGTTGAGTTAGAGGTTCTGCCTCTTGGTTGCGGGAATTTTTCAAGAAGAATATTCCGGAACTGTTCATAAGTAGCTCCAAAACCGTCAAAGTAGCTCCAATACTTTGCAGCGTCGCCTCGGAGTTGCGCAACGGCTGTTTGAAGTCTAGCAGCACAGTCATCGGAAAAGTTCTCGATAGCCTTGAATAATGAATCTGCGCTCTCCCGTGGTCCTCCACTGAACAGCGGAAGCTGATGTTTCCTCTGTATTGCCAGCAAGTGTTCGAGGGTTGGCAGGAAGATGCTCTCACATATCTGGCTACCGAGGGCCATGTCTCTCGATACGTTATGATCCTGGAGGACAAGCACCCCGGTCACCAATTCTTGGATGCGAGGGTCCATTGCTGGTTTATAGATTTGCTTTTGGGCGCCACTGGATTTTGGTAACGGCAGATCCAGATCTGCGGTGTTGCCGGCACTCTTCGGTAGAGCAGGCGGTTGGATTCGGCACAGAATCCTCAGTGCTAGCTGGGCCACACGTTGGGCACGCCAATTGTTACCTGGGGCGTGGGAGGTGGCTTAATTTCACTACCCACTGGTGCACAGTTAAACGAAGAAGTCACAAAGTGTGTGATTATTAAGTTTATTACATATACATCACATAAAAGTATACAGAGAAATATCACACACAAGAATAAACATACAAATAAAGAAATACAAATAATTACAACTTACTCTAGAACTTAAAATAACTTACTTGCTAACTTAACTAAGGAGGTCTTCGCCGTGGTCCCGGTTGAGAGCAACGCCTGCCAGTCGGATGCGCACGGCCGCGGGCGCGTCGTGGTCGCAGATACCAGCCAGAGGGAACTCCGGTGCTGGGCGAGCTGGGGGCGATGTCTCAAACCCCTGACTTGTCTTAGAGGGATCTATCCATCTAACCCTCTAAGAACAAGCCTGACTAGTCTCGGAGGGATCAATCCTTCTAACCCTCCAAGAGCAAGTGCCTTCTCAACCTCTCGTTTCTCCTTATAAGGAAAACACGGCAGACGACGCGTAGTGGTGGGAGAAGTGGGGGGCCTGTGCTCGCGCTCCTGGTTGGTCGGAGTCCCAATTGCCGACGAAGCTTGCGGGTGGGGAGCGTTCTGGCTCCTGATTGGCCGAGCTCCGAGCGCTAGCGAGGTGGCTGGTGGGGGCGCTATCGGCGAGCATCGGTTCGCAAGATGGCGACCGTTGAGGATTCCGGCGCAACATCGT
Organism: Agriotes lineatus; assembly: GCA_940337035.1. Taxonomy (NCBI): domain Eukaryota; kingdom Metazoa; phylum Arthropoda; class Insecta; order Coleoptera; family Elateridae; genus Agriotes; species Agriotes lineatus. The sequence continues at coordinate 65,776 of CALNHX010003263.1, read as the reverse complement.
GCTTTGGCAGCGCGGATGTAACAAAGTAATAGTTCTATTAGCGGTACGTGCAAACGATATAAATACTCGCGGGCGACTCGTCGCTATCAGTTTCCAGTTATCGGTCAGTACGATTGTCTCTCTAAAATGTCCAAGTTCATTATCAAAACTGACGTCAGAAGGAAGATTAAGCGGTTTAACACCGAAGGCCGACATGTCGAGTTTAAATTGAAACCACAGGTTGAAGCTCCCGGAAAGATTGTAGAAAATCTTTGCGATGGGATCAAGGAAATTGTGAATTATGCGATGCGCGATTTATTACCTGATGACCAGGTGGGAATAACATTCTGCGATGATTCCTTCCAGCGCGGACTGGGGTGGCTGAATTTTAAGAAGGCTAGCAAAATAACATGGGAAAATGTCTGGGATTTGGTACTTAAAGTATACCAGTCCAATTCCAAAGGATTTAGTACGAATACCTTCTGTTTGGGTGTGACATCGGTTCGATTACCTGCAGGCCGTGGAGGGGATCGCGGTAGGAGGTATTTGACATACGATGAGGAGTGCGCTAAAAGACAAGGAATCATACAGATCAAAAACAAAGACAATCTCTGTTTACCGAGAGCTCTTGTAGTAGCCATTGCGCATGGCAAAAAAGATCCAAAGTATAGAGAAATTCGGCGCGATATAGCTAAAATTCAAACGCAAATGACACAGCAACTATTACAGGATACAGGAGTAATTATACCTGAAGCAGGATGTGGCATCCCAGAACTGCAACAGTTTCAACAATATTTAAAGGACTATACCATCTGTGTATACAAGTACGGTGACAAGGGCCGAACAGTTCTATTCGAAGGACCTGAAACACCACATAAATTAAATTTACTCTACCATGAACAACATTATAATGTTATTGCCTCGCTAACTGCGGCATTTTGTTGTAATTATTATTGTGAAACATGCCACGAACCCTACAATAACAGGGACAGACATCGCTGTGGAGAATCATGCCCATGTTGTCGCCAATCACCTCCCTGCAGGAATCAAGAGATGCAGATTACTTGTGATGACTGCAATAGATCATTTCGCGGTCAAACCTGTTTCGATAATCGTAACGCAATATGCAAATATGTACGAAAATGCCCCGACTGTTTCAAGACATACAATTTAAAATCACGCAGGGGTAAGGTACACACCTGCAACGAAGTTTATTGCCATATGTGCAAGGCCTATATGCCGATGGGTCATTTCTGTTATATAAAACCAGATAATCGGGAACCCAACACAAAAGACTGTGTCTATATTTTCTACGATTTAGAATCGCGGTTAGAAAACGATAATGTACACAGGCCCAACCTATGTGTATTTGAAACGGCATGTGACGAATGTATTGATAAAGAGACTGTTATATGCCATAAATGTGGGGTGCGAACGCAAATTTTAGCAAACGATAACTGCATAGAGGGTTTTATTCTCTATCTCTTAGAGTTAAGAAAGAAATTTAAAAAAGTTGTTGTGCTGGCCCACAACGGGCAGGCGTACGACCACCAGTTTATTTTAAAATTTATTCTAAATTCTAAATTAAATATAAAACCTAAACTCATTATGCGCGGTACGAAAATTATACTCATGCAATTAGATAATATAAAATTTCTAGATTCGCTAAACTATTTTCCAATGGCACTAGCAGCACTGCCTAAAGCCTTCGCACTAGGGCAAAATTTCAAGAAAGGCTATTTTCCATATTTATTTAACACTCGAGCAAATCGAGATTATGTGGGGCCACTCCCGGAGGCTAAATATTACGACCCCGACCGATTGAAGCCGAAAGAGTTGGAGCTGTTTTTAAAATGGCATAACGAACACAAAAACAACATGTTTGATATGCAAAAAGAACTAGTTGAATATTGTATTTCCGATGTGCAAATTCTGAAAGCAGGCTGTTTGAAATTTAGACAAATGTTTCTCGATCGGTGTAATGTAGAGCCCTTCCTGGAAGCTACAACAATTGCCTCGGCATGTAATTTAGTATATCGCCGCAATTTTCTTAAACCAAATACGATAGGAATCATACCGCGCAGGGGTTACAGATTAAGTGATAACCAATCTAAAATTGCTCTACAATGGCTAATTCACGAAGAAAAACAACGTGGAATAATTATACAAAACGCTGCCCGTGGTAGAGAGGCCTGTGTGGGCGGGTTCAAAGTTGACGGGTATTGTGAACAAACCCGTCAAATATTCGAGTTTCATGGCTGTTTCTATCATGGATGTCCAGTTTGCATGAAAGCTAAACGAAACGAACCTCTACACGATGATCCAGCAGATACATTAGAAAATCGCTATGACAGAACAATATCCAAGACTAAAAAGTTAAAGATGTTGGGATATGAGGTTATTGAAATGTGGGAGTGTCAGTTCAGACATCAGGCAGAATTAGAGGATTATTCCCTTCTTACATCACTACCATTGAATCCGAGAGAATAAAATTAAAACACGAGATAAAAGATGGAGAAAAAATTCACTACAAAGATTTTTGCAGTTTATATCCGTGGGTGTGCAAATACGGCAAGTTTCCAGTTGGCCATCCTGATGTACATGTGGGTCATGAAAATTGCGCGCAACAACTCGAACAGGGAGCAGAAGGGCTAATTAAATGTATTATATTACCACCTCAAGATTTATATCACCCTGTTTTACCAATAAAAGAAAATCAAAAATTGCTGTTCTCCCTCTGTCGTACATGCGCCTCGAACTCTAACCAGGGGATATGTACTCACACCGAAAACGAGAGAGCGCTAATTGGTACATGGGTCATAGATGAGGTTAGGGCGGCTCTTAGCAGAGAATATCGCATCTTAAAAATTCAAGAAATATGGAAATATACGGTACGAACGGGTCTGTTTACAGAATTTATAGACACATTTCTGAAAATTAAACAAGAGGCATCAGGATGGCCTCCGGGGTGTTCAACTGAGAAACAGAAACAACAATATATAGACGATTATTTTCGAATCGAGGGTATACGACTGGACCCGACTAAAATAGAAAAAAACCCAGGTTTACGCTCCCTGGCTAAACTTATGCTGAATTCGTTCTGGGGTAAGTTTGGTCAGCGGGAAAATCAGCCCAAGACAGAAATAATTACAGAGCCTGCTGAATTGTACTCGCTCCTAACCAACCCAGAAATCAATGTTTGTCATATAAATCCTGTTAATGAAGAAGCTATAATTGTTAATTGGGTACACAAAGAGGAGGCATCTGAGCCCCTATCGACTGTGAATGTAGCGATAGCCTGTTTCACGACTGCGCAAGCCCGACTCAAGCTGTATAACGAGATGGAAAAATTGGGGGAGAGGGTTTTGTACGGAGATACGGACTCGCTCCAGTACATATCCAAGGAAAATCACTATGAACCCCCATCAGGGAACTTCCTAGGTGAACTAACCGACGAGCTAGAGGAAATGGACCCGGGAGCTATATAACTAATTTTGTAACAGGGGGGCCTAAAACATACGCCTATGCGGTTTATTCGCCAGAAACAAAAAAATATGCAGAGATTTGTAAATTTAAAGGTATTACCCTATCGCAGAAAAATCTAGAAAAAGTTAATATGGGTGTTTTAGAGGATCTAATAATAAATAAAGACGACAAGGAGGTAATTCTCTTTAATAAAAACATTCGTAGAACTACGGACCATACGATAGTAACAAAAGACGAATTTAAAACATTTAAAATAACATTTAATAAACGCAGAATAATAGAAAATTACGATTCAGTACCCTATGGGTACACCAAAAGACCAAAACATGTTTAAGCATAGTACCTCATGTTAGAATTAAGGCTGATGAACTGTATTGATAGCTAAATAAAATAAAAGGATTTGTATTATTACTGTATTTTTATTTATCCCTATATCCACCATTACTCGAGGGTGTTCCAGAGACATAATAAGCGAAACGAGGTATTTTACCCAAACCGACAAGGCTGACCGCAAGCTCCAAGAGATACGACAGTCTGCTACCTGAATCAACTGGTCTCGACTGGTTTGGAGGTTGGTAGAGGATTACGGCTCTTCGGTTATAAGAAATCAAAATTCAGATGATCACGTGTGCTAAGTCGGGGTGGGTGGGTGGGGATGTGTGTATATAATATCGAAATTCAATCGATCCCGTCTCAGTATCATGGAGCCGTCATCTCTGATTTGTGATGTTATATCCCAAGAATTCATAGATGAAAATATGTACGGGGTGTGTTTGCCGGCAAGTCTAATGTTATTTGAGCAGTTACTAAAATTCAAACATTTAAAACCACAACTGAAATGGGGTATTATGACATACGAGGGTGCGTTGCCTACATTTCATGTATGGATTGAGGTCGATAACAAAATCTACGATCCAACACATAAAATTATTGAGGCGCATACGAACGATAAAATACATTTTAATAAATTTCATTACCATTCCAAAGGACCACTGCTGCTGCTGCTGCCGATGCTGATCAACAATGATAACCAAAGGATGATAGACGTGTGTATCAGTGTAATGAAAACTAAAAGTGTTTGCGACTATTTTGAAGAGACACCGGCTGTATTAAAAACAATTAGAAATAAGGTTAATTATAGAGTGAAAAAATATTTTAGAAATTTTAAGAATGATGTATGATGTGTATAATAAATATATGACTAATATCTGTGTTTTATTTACTGAACCCATCAATAAGCTAGAGCTATTCAGGCCTGTTATAACGGACCGGTACGAAAGCTGTTTGAGAGCAAATAGGAATGAGCCCTCATATCGAGTAATGTGTGCTATAGTAAAAACAGCATTTTCTATATACCAAACATTAAAAACAGCATTTTCCATATACAAAACATTAAAAAACAGTGCGTAACAACCCTCTACACCGGTACAAAGACAGTAACAGACCGGTACAAAAGCTGTTTGAAGCAGTAACAGACAAGCTGTTTCTACGAACAGACCAGTTGTTTCTATGAACAGACCCTGTTTGAAGCAGTTTGAGAGCAAATAGGAATGAGCCCTCATATCGAGTAATGTGTGCTATAGTAAAAACAACATTTTCCATATATAAAACATTAAAAACAGCTCTTTCTATATACAAAGCATCAAAAAACAACATTTTCCATATACACAACATTAAAAAACAACCTCTATTATATGTGTTACGGTGAAAACATTATTTAACTAAAATGGTATAAAGCATTAAACCCATATAAACTCTAAATAACATATAGAAGGATGTTATGAATCCAGCGGTGAAATGGTAAGGTTCAGACAGAAGGGAAAATGAGGGAAATATTTAATAATCCCTCAAATTCCCATCTCCCCGAACTACACCGGTGTAGTTGCGAGGGGGTCGTTAGAACCACAGCCCAACGACCCTGGAAGTGTGCCTGAAAATACAACGAGGAATATCCGTAACTTACCGAGCCATGGTGAGCTCAGGACCTTTCAGCGGAGGGTGTAGGTAAGGGCAATTTAGCAAATATTCGGAACACACTCAAGGTGTAATGGCCTGTGTGTGTTTCGAACATTTACCAACAACCCCAGTTGCAGCGCTCTGAAGGGGGTGCCTAGGTCAGAATGCCTGAAACACAGCGGGGTGCATGCGAAAAGCAACACATAACAGTAGCGTTTTAAAATCGCTTCGTTCTTCATTGAAATAATTCATTTTTGTGTAGATAATTTTAACAGACGTTGACGGAAAATATCTGATTTACGCCAACTAATTACCATTTGTTTTGACAAATGCTATCAAACTTGAAAAGCAAGGCATGGCATATTTAATAATTCCCAAGTTTTAAATTAAAAATTATAATCGCATCTCGAATATTATTATTGGTATCATTTGATGTGGAATAATTTTACCTTTCCATTGATACCATTACCTTCCCTGTAAGTTGAATTGGCGAGCAGGAATCGACAAAAACGTTCAATACAATGTTAATCGCATATGTTCGACTTTGAGAACGGACACCTGGTATATCAATTTTTCAGTTTAACTTGTATACCTGTTTATCAAAATATGGTACCAGTAATGGGACAATCTTTATATCCTTATGGTTTGAAGAGTCAATCGTAATGCTAAACAAATGAGTATTTTCAAGTCTTGATTTTGCTTCTGTGGTAAAATATTCTTTACAACTGTGTCGGTCTTTGTTCTGGCTGACATAAATTTAGGTTCAGACATACAAGCAATAAATTTGGAAGTGCAGTCTAAAGATCTAAAACTTTGGATGTGTCTTATTGTGTGGTAGGCAACTGTACCTTCTTGTGTAGCAATAAGCATATTTTCGGAACTGCCTAGATCTTAAAAAATTATTGTAATTTTTTACTTGCCACGCAGGATACACCTACAGCTGAGCGATGCTTGAATAAATATATTCTTTGTGCTACTATGTTATTATTTAGCCCCGTCCTCCCCGCATAAAATTGGACAGATTGTACAGGTTTTACTCTAAATTAACGGTAAAGATATCAACTTAATTTTTACGCTGAGAATGTCTTCAAATTTTAAAATATCAGAGGGGTTTGATCCCCAGCACTACTCCTCGACCGACACACACAAATGATGCAAAATAACGACCATAAGTTCGCTTATCGAGGGCCGGAAACAGTCATTTCCTTGCTTTTATCGTCGGCTACTATCTCCTTAAGCGCCTGAAGTAATTAGTTTTCGCTTTAAATGTTTATCTTTAGGATTCATTGTTGTAGCAGTAGCTTGAAAAACAGGTCAGAAAACAGATCAGGTAACAGACCAGAAAACAGACCGGAAAACAGGTCAGAAAATAGGTTAAAACAGCCCCAATCGGTATAGAACTTTCCTCTTTTAAGCGCATCATGTATTACGTACTTGTACTACCTAGTTTTCGCTTTAAATGTTTATCTTTAGGATTCATTGTTGTAGCAGTAGCTTGAAAAACAGGTCAGAAAACAGATCAGGTAACAGACCAGAAAACAGACCAGAAAACAGGTCAGAAAACAGATCAGAAAACAGACCAGAAAACAGGTCAGAAACGGGTAAAAAACAGGTCTGAAAACAGACCAGAAAACAGACCAGAAAACAGGTCAGAAACGGGTAAAAAACAGGTCTGAAAACAGACCAGAAAACAGACCGGAAAACAGGTCAGAAAATAGGTTAAAACAGGCCCAAGAATGTTACACACTTGTACTAGTTTTCGCTTTAAATGTTTATCTTTAGGATTCATTGTTGTAGCAGTAGCTTGAAAAACAGGTCAGAAAACAGATCAGGTAACAGACCAGAAAACAGACCAGAAAATAGGTTAAAACAGGCCCAAGAATGTTACACACTTGTACTAGTTTTCGCTTTAAATGTTTATCTTTAGGATTCATTGTTGTAGCAGTAGCTTGAAAAACAGGTCAGAAAACAGATCAGGTAACAGACCAGAAAACAGACCAGAAAATAGGTTAAAACAGGCCCAAGAATGTTACACCACGTGCCGGCCCCCTGGCACCGCTTTACAGTAAACTGTATTACCGACCGCCTGGGTGTGGCAGCTGTTATGTGTTGCTTTTCGCATGCACCCCGCTGTGTTTCAGGCATTCTGACCTAGGCACCCCCTTCAGAGCGCTGCAACTGGGGTCAGGTCTTCTGTATTTTGAAATTCTCCTACATTTAACATTTTCAGCTGGAGCCTCCTCCAATGCTCCGCATATTCTCTCTGCGGCTTCAGCAATATAACATGTAATATTCCTTCATCACCCCATACGCCAGGCGTATACGTAGGGGTTGTTGTTATCAACCTCTTCGCACACTTGATAACCTTCGTAGGGATGGTGAAGGAATAGTTCACGTTTAGGGTTTTCCCGTATAAACTTAACGTTATACTAAAATCCCATTGCTGTTGTTGTTGTTGGTGCTCCATGGTGTTAACGCGACGCTGATCGGAAGCTAACTGTGACTATTTGAAACAAAAGTTATGTTAGATTAAAAATGTGTCATGTGTGTGTGTTTTAATCAAAAGATAAAACCAATATTCTCCTAATTAACCTCAAATCCGTTTTTAAATATCGCAAAAGGAAACCTCGATAAATGTTAGAAACCGAATTTCCGCTTGCCTATATCTTGTAGGAAAACCAAAATCTCTCGACTCAACCACGTTTCCGGGTTTAATTATCGCAAAAGGAAACCACGATAAATGTTAGAAACCGAATTTCCGCTTGGAACTTCCTAGGTGAACTAACCGACGAGCTAGAGGAAATGGACCCGGGAGCTATATAACTAATTTTGTAACAGGGGGGCCTAAAACATACGCCTATGCGGTTTATTCGCCAGAAACAAAAAAATATGCAGAGATTTGTAAATTTAAAGGTATTACCCTATCGCAGAAAAATCTAGAAAAAGTTAATATGGGTGTTTTAGAGGATCTAATAATAAATAAAGACGACAAGGAGGTAATTCTCTTTAATAAAAACATTCGTAGAACTACGGACCATACGATAGTAACAAAAGACGAATTTAAAACATTTAAAATAACATTTAATAAACGCAGAATAATAGAAAATTACGATTCAGTACCCTATGGGTACACCAAAAGACCAAAACATGTTTAAGCATAGTACCTCATGTTAGAATTAAGGCTGATGAACTGTATTGATAGCTAAATAAAATAAAAGGATTTGTATTATTACTGTATTTTTATTTATCCCTATATCCACCATTACTCGAGGGTGTTCCAGAGACATAATAAGCGAAACGAGGTATTTTACTCAAACCGACAAGGCTGACCGCAAGCGCCAAGAGATACGACAGTCTGCTACCTGAATCAACTGGTCTCGACTGGTTTGGAGGTTGGTAGAGGATTACGGCTCTTCGGTTATAAGAAATCAAAATTCAGATGATCACGTGTGCTAAGTCGGGGTGGGTGGGTGGGGATGTGTGTATATAATATCGAAATTCAATCGATCCCGTCTCAGTATCATGGAGCCGTCATCTCTGATTTGTGATGTTATATCCCAAGAATTCATAGATGAAAATATGTACGGGGTGTGTTTGCCGGCAAGTCTAATGTTATTTGAGCAGTTACTAAAATTCAAACATTTAAAACCACAACTGAAATGGGGTATTATGACATACGAGGGTGCGTTGCCTACATTTCATGTATGGATTGAGGTCGATAACAAAATCTACGATCCAACACATAAAATTATTGAGGCACATACGAACGATAAAATACATTTTAATAAATTTCATTACCATTCCAAAGGACCACTGCTGCTGCTGCTGCCGATGCTGATCAACAATGATAACCAAAGGATGATAGACGTGTGTATCAGTGTAATGAAAACTAAAAGTGTTTGCGACTATTTTGAAGAGACACCGGCTGTATTAAAAACAATTAGAAATAAGGTTAATTATAGAGTGAAAAAATATTTTAGAAATTTTAAGAATGATGTATGATGTGTATAATAAATATATGACTAATATCTGTGTTTTATTTACTGAACCCATCAATAAGCTAGAGCTATTCAGGCCTGTTATAACGGACCGGTACGAAAGCTGTTTGAGAGCAAATAGGAATGAGCCCTCATATCGAGTAATGTGTGCTATAGTAAAAACAGCATTTTCTATATACCAAACATTAAAAACAGCATTTTCCATATACAAAACATTAAAAAACAGTGCGTAACAACCCTCTACACCGGTACAAAGACAGTAACAGACCGGTACAAAAGCTGTTTGAAGCAGTAACAGACAAGCTGTTTCTACGAACAGACCAGTTGTTTCTATGAACAGACCCTGTTTGAAGCAGTTTGAGAGCAAATAGGAATGAGCCCTCATATCGAGTAATGTGTGCTATAGTAAAAACAACATTTTCCATATACAAAACATTAAAAACAGCTCTTTCTATATACAAAGCATCAAAAAACAACATTTTCCATATACACAACATTAAAAAACAACCTCTATTATATGTGTTACGGTGAAAACATTATTTAACTAAAATGGTATAAAGCATTAAACCCATATAAACTCTAAATAACATATAGAAGGATGTTATGAATCCAGCGGTGAAATGGTAAGGTTCAGACAGAAGGGAAAATGAGGGAAATATTTAATAATCCCTCAAATTCCCATCTCCCCGAACTACACCGGTGTAGTTGCGAGGGGGTCGTTAGAACCACAGCCCAACGACCCTGGAAGTGTGCCTGAAAATACAACGAGGAATATCCGTAACTTACCGAGCCATGGTGAGCTCAGGACCTTTCAGCGGAGGGTGTAGGTAAGGGCAATTTAGCGAATATTCGGAACACACTCAAGGTGTAATGGCCTGTGTGTGTTTCGAACATTTACCAACAGCCCCAGTTGCAGCGCTCTGAAGGGGGTGCCTAGGTCAGAATGCCTGAAACACAGCGGGGTGCATGCGAAAAGCAACACATAACAGTAGCGTTTTAAAATCGCTTCGTTCTTCATTGAAATAATTCATTTTTGTGTAGATAATTTTAACAGACGTTGACGGAAAATATCTGATTTACGCCAACTAATTACCATTTGTTTTGACAAATGCTATCAAACTTGAAAAGCAAGGCATGGCATATTTAATAATTCCCAAGTTTTAAATTAAAAATAAAAATCGCATCTCGAATATTATTATTGGTATCATTTGATGTGGAATAATTTTACCTTTCCATTGATACCATTACCTTCCCTGTAAGTTGAATTGGCGAGCAGGAATCGACAAAAACGTTCAATACAATGTTAATCGCATATGTTCGACTTTGAGAACGGACACCTGGTATATCAATTTTTCAGTTTAACTTGTATACCTGTTTATCAAAATATGGTACCAGTAATGGGACAATCTTTATATCCTTATGGTTTGAAGAGTCAATCGTAATGCTAAACAAATGAGTATTTTCAAGTCTTGATTTTGCTTCTGTGGTAAAATATTCTTTACAACTGTGTCGGTCTTTGTTCTGGCTGACATAAATTTAGGTTCAGACATACAAGCAATAAATTTGGAAGTGCAGTCTAAAGATCTAAAACTTTGGATGTGTCTTATTGTGTGGTAGGCAACTGTACCTTCTTGTGTAGCAATAAGCATATTTTCGGAACTGACTAGATCTTAAAAAATTATTGTAATTTTTTACTTGCCACGCAGGATACACCTACAGCTGAGCGATGCTTGAATAAATATATTCTTTGTGCTACTATGTTATTATTTAGCCCCGTCCTCCCCGCATAAAATTGGACAGATTGTACAGGTTTTACTCTAAATTAACGGTAAAGATATCAACTTAATTTTTACGCTGAGAATGTCTTCAAATTTTAAAATATCAGAGAGTATGATATAGCAAACGTACACTTACCGGGTTTGATCCTCGCACTACTCCGCGACCGACACACACAAATGAGTAACTTTTTACTTGCCACGCAGGATACACTTACAGCTGAACGATGCTTGAATAAATATATTCTTTGTACTACTATGTTATTATTTACCCCGTCCTCCCCGCATAAAATTGGACAGATTGTACAGGTTTTACTCTAAATTAACGGTAAAGATAACTTAATTTTTACTCTGAGAATGTCTTCAAATTTTAAAATATCAGAGGGGTTTGATCCCCAGCACTACTACTCGACCGACACACACAAATGATGCAAAATAACGACCATAAGTTCGCTTATCGAGGGCCGGAAACAGTCATTTCCTTGCTTTTATCGTCGGCTACTATCTCCTTAAGCGCCTGAAGTAATTAGTTTTCGCTTTAAATGTTTATCTTTAGGATTCATTGTTGTAGCAGTAGCTTGAAAAACAGGTCAGAAAACAGATCAGGTAACAGACCAGAAAACAGACCGGAAAACAGGTCAGAAAATAGGTTAAAACAGCCCCAATCGGTATAGAACTTTCCTCTTTTAAGCGCATCATGTATTACGTACTTGTACTACCTAGTTTTCGCTTTAAATGTTTATCTTTAGGATTCATTGTTGTAGCAGTAGCTTGAAAAACAGGTCAGAAAACAGATCAGGTAACAGACCAGAAAACAGACCAGAAAACAGGTCAGAAAACAGATCAGAAAACAGACCAGAAAACAGGTCAGAAACGGGTAAAAAAACAGGTGTGAAAACAGACCAGAAAACAGACCAGAAAACAGGTCAGAAACGGGTAAAAAACAGGTCTGAAAACAGACCAGAAAACAGACCGGAAAACAGGTCAGAAAATAGGTTAAAACAGGCCCAAGAATGTTACACACTTGTACTAGTTTTCGCTTTAAATGTTTATCTTTAGGATTCATTGTTGTAGCAGTAGCTTGAAAAACAGGTCAGAAAACAGATCAGGTAACAGACCAGAAAACAGACCAGAAAATAGGTTAAAACAGGCCCAAGAATGTTACACACTTGTACTAGTTTTCGCTTTAAATGTTTATCTTTAGGATTCATTGTTGTAGCAGTAGCTTGAAAAACAGGTCAGAAAACAGATCAGGTAACAGACCAGAAAACAGACCAGAAAATAGGTTAAAACAGGCCCAAGAATGTTACACCACGTGCCGGCCCCCTGGCACCGCTTTACAGTAAACTGTATTACCGACCGCCTGGGTGTGGCAGCTGTTATGTGTTGCTTTTCGCATGCACCCCGCTGTGTTTCAGGCATTCTGACCTAGGCACCCCCTTCAGAGCGCTGCAACTGGGGTCAGGTCTTCTGTATTTTGAAATTCTCCTACATTTAACATTTTCAGCTGGAGCCTCCTCCAATGCTCCGCATATTCTCTCTGCGGCTTCAGCAATATAACATGTAATATTCCTTCATCACCCCATACGCCAGGCGTATACGTAGGGGTTGTTGTTATCAACCTCTTCGCACACTTGATAACCTTCGTAGGGATGGTGAAGGAATAGTTCACGTTTAGGGTTTTCCCGTATAAACTTAACGTTATACTAAAATCCCATTGCTGTTGTTGTTGTTGGTGCTCCATGGTGTTAACGCGACGCTGATCGGAAGCTAACTGTGACTATTTGAAACAAAAGTTATGTTAGATTAAAAATGTGTCATGTGTGTGTGTTTTAATCAAAAGATAAAACCAATATTCTCCTAATTAACCTCAAATCCGTTTTTAAATATCGCAAAAGGAAACCTCGATAAATGTTAGAAACCGAATTTCCGCTTGCCTCTACTATTTGAATCAATAAATTTTCCATTCTGATAATGCCAAACCGGATTCGCGGTTAATTAGCGAAATATTGGTTTTCCTGCAAGATATGCACAAGCGGAAATTCGGTTTCTAACATTTATCGTGGTTTTCTTTTGTGATATTTAAAACCGGATCGCGGTTAATTAGCGAAATATTGGTTTTCCTGCAAGATATGCACAAGCGGAAATTCGGTTTCTAACATTTATCGTGGTTTCCTTTTGTGATATTTAAAACCGGATTCGCGGTTAATTAGCGAAATATTGGTTTTCCTGCAAGATATGCACAAGCGGAAATTCGGTTTCTAACATTTATCGTGGTTTCCTTTTGCGATAATTAAACCCGGAAACGTGGTTGAGTCGAGAGATTTTGGTTTTCCTACAAGATATAGGCAAGCGGAAATTCGGTTTCTAACATTTATCGAGGTTTCCTTTTGCGATATTTAAAAACGGATTTGAGGTTAATTAGGAGAATATTGGTTTTATCTTTTGATTAAAACACACACACATGACACATTTTTAATCTAACATAACTTTTGTTTCAAATAGTCACAGTTAGCTTCCGATCAGCGTCGCGTTAACACCATGGAGCACCAACAACAACAACAGCAATGGGATTTTAGTATAACGTTAAGTTTATACGGGAAAACCCTAAACGTGAACTATTCCTTCACCATCCCTACGAAGGTTATCAAGTGTGTGAAGAGGTTGATAACAACAACCCCTACGTATACGCCTGGCGTATGGGGTGATGAAGGAATATTACATGTTATATTGCTGAAGCCGCAGAGAGAATATGCGGAGCATTGGAGGAGGCTCCAGCTGGAAATGTTAAATGTAGGAGAATTTCAAAATACAGAAGACCTGACCCCAGTTGCAGCGCTCTGAAGGGGGTGCCTAGGTCAGAATGCCTGAAACACAGCGGGGTGCATGCGAAAAGCAACACATAACAGCTGCCACACCCAGGCGGTCGGTAATACAGTTTACTGTAAAGCGGTGCCAGGGGGCCGGCACGTGGTGTAACATTCTTGGGCCTGTTTTAACCTATTTTCTGGTCTGTTTTCTGGTCTGTTACCTGATCTGTTTTCTGACCTGTTTTTCAAGCTACTGCTACAACAATGAATCCTAAAGATAAACATTTAAAGCGAAAACTAGTACAAGTGTGTAACATTCTTGGGCCTGTTTTAACCTATTTTCTGACCTGTTTTCCGGTCTGTTTTCTGGTCTGTTTTCAGACCTGTTTTTTACCCGTTTCTGACCTGTTTTATGGTCTGTTTTCTGGTCTGTTTTCTGACCTGTTTTTTTACCCGCTTCTGACCTGTTTTCTGGTCTGTTTTCTGATCTGTTTTCTGACCTGTTTTCTGGTCTGTTTTCTGGTCTGTTACCTGATCTGTTTTCTGACCTGTTTTTCAAGCTACTGCTACAACAATGAATCCTAAAGATAAACATTTAAAGCGAAAACTAGGTAGTACAAGTACGTAATACATGATGCGCTTAAAAGAGGAAAGTTCTATACCGATTGGGGCTGTTTTAACCTATTTTCTGACCTGTTTTCCGGTCTGTTTTCTGGTCTGTTACCTGATCTGTTTTCTGACCTGTTTTTCAAGCTACTGCTACAACAATGAATCCTAAAGATAAACATTTAAAGCGAAAACTAATTACTTCAGGCGCTTAAGGAGATAGTAGCCGACGATAAAAGCAAGGAAATGACTGTTTCCGGCCCTCGATAAGCGAACTTATGGTCGTTATTTTGCATCATTTGTGTGTGTCGGTCGAGGAGTAGTGCTGGGGATCAAACCCCTCTGATATTTTAAAATTTGAAGACATTCTCAGCGTAAAAATTAAGTTATCTTTACCGTTAATTTAGAGTAAAACCTGTACAATCTGTCCAATTTTATGCGGGGAGGACGGGGTAAATAATAACATAGTAGTACAAAGAATATATTTATTCAAGCATCGTTCAGCTGTAAGTGTATCCTGCGTGGCAAGTAAAAAGTTACTCATTTGTGTGTGTCGGTCGCGGAGTAGTGCGAGGATCAAACCCGGTAAGTGTACGTTTGCTATATCATACTCTCTGATATTTTAAAATTTGAAGACATTCTCAGCGTAAAAATTAAGTTGATATCTTTACCGTTAATTTAGAGTAAAACCTGTACAATCTGTCCAATTTTATGCGGGGAGGACGGGGCTAAATAATAACATAGTAGCACAAAGAATATATTTATTCAAGCATCGCTCAGCTGTAGGTGTATCCTGCGTGGCAAGTAAAAAATTACAATAATTTTTTAAGATCTAGTCAGTTCCGAAAATATGCTTATTGCTACACAAGAAGGTACAGTTGCCTACCACACAATAAGACACATCCAAAGTTTTAGATCTTTAGACTGCACTTCCAAATTTATTGCTTGTATGTCTGAACCTAAATTTATGTCAGCCAGAACAAAGACCGACACAGTTGTAAAGAATATTTTACCACAGAAGCAAAATCAAGACTTGAAAATACTCATTTGTTTAGCATTACGATTGACTCTTCAAACCATAAGGATATAAAGATTGTCCCATTACTGGTACCATATTTTGATAAACAGGTATACAAGTTAAACTGAAAAATTGATATACCAGGTGTCCGTTCTCAAAGTCGAACATATGCGATTAACATTGTATTGAACGTTTTTGTCGATTCCTGCTCGCCAATTCAACTTACAGGGAAGGTAATGGTATCAATGGAAAGGTAAAATTATTCCACATCAAATGATACCAATAATAATATTCGAGATGCGATTTTTATTTTTAATTTAAAACTTGGGAATTATTAAATATGCCATGCCTTGCTTTTCAAGTTTGATAGCATTTGTCAAAACAAATGGTAATTAGTTGGCGTAAATCAGATATTTTCCGTCAACGTCTGTTAAAATTATCTACACAAAAATGAATTATTTCAATGAAGAACGAAGCGATTTTAAAACGCTACTGTTATGTGTTGCTTTTCGCATGCACCCCGCTGTGTTTCAGGCATTCTGACCTAGGCACCCCCTTCAGAGCGCTGCAACTGGGGTTGTTGGTAAATGTTCGAAACACACACAGGCCATTACACCTTGAGTGTGTTCCGAATATTTGCTAAATTGCCCTTACCTACACCCTCCGCTGAAAGGTCCTGAGCTCACCATGGCTCGGTAAGTTACGGATATTCCTCGTTGTATTTTCAGGCACACTTCCAGGGTCGTTGGGCTGTGGTTCTAACGACCCCCTCGCAACTACACCGGTGTAGTTCGGGGAGATGGGAATTTGAGGGATTATTAAATATTTCCCTCATTTTCCCTTCTGTCTGAACCTTACCATTTCACCGCTGGATTCATAACATCCTTCTATATGTTATTTAGAGTTTATATGGGTTTAATGCTTTATACCATTTTAGTTAAATAATGTTTTCACCGTAACACATATAATAGAGGTTGTTTTTTAATGTTGTGTATATGGAAAATGTTGTTTTTTGATGCTTTGTATATAGAAAGAGCTGTTTTTAATGTTTTGTATATGGAAAATGTTGTTTTTACTATAGCACACATTACTCGATATGAGGGCTCATTCCTATTTGCTCTCAAACTGCTTCAAACAGGGTCTGTTCATAGAAACAACTGGTCTGTTCGTAGAAACAGCTTGTCTGTTACTGCTTCAAACAGCTTTTGTACCGGTCTGTTACTGTCTTTGTACCGGTGTAGAGGGTTGTTACGCACTGTTTTTTAATGTTTTGTATATGGAAAATGCTGTTTTTAATGTTTGGTATATAGAAAATGCTGTTTTTACTATAGCACACATTACTCGATATGAGGGCTCATTCCTATTTGCTCTCAAACAGCTTTCGTACCGGTCCGTTATAACAGGCCTGAATAGCTCTAGCTTATTGATGGGTTCAGTAAATAAAACACAGATATTAGTCATATATTTATTATACACATCATACATCATTCTTAAAATTTCTAAAATATTTTTTCACTCTATAATTAACCTTATTTCTAATTGTTTTTAATACAGCCGGTGTCTCTTCAAAATAGTCGCAAACACTTTTAGTTTTCATTACACTGATACACACGTCTATCATCCTTTGGTTATCATTGTTGATCAGCATCGGCAGCAGCAGCAGCAGTGGTCCTTTGGAATGGTAATGAAATTTATTAAAATGTATTTTATCGTTCGTATGTGCCTCAATAATTTTATGTGTTGGATCGTAGATTTTGTTATCGACCTCAATCCATACATGAAATGTAGGCAACGCACCCTCGTATGTCATAATACCCCATTTCAGTTGTGGTTTTAAATGTTTGAATTTTAGTAACTGCTCAAATAACATTAGACTTGCCGGAAAACACACCCCGTACATATTTTCATCTATGAATTCTTGGGATATAACATCACAAATCAGAGATGACGGCTCCATGATACTGAGACGGGATCGATTGAATTTCGATATTATATACACACATCCCCACCCACCCACCCCGACTTAGCACACGTGATCATCTGAATTTTGATTTCTTATAACCGAAGAGCCGTAATCCTCTACCAACCTCCAAACCAGTCGAGACCAGTTGATTCAGGTAGCAGACTGTCGTATCTCTTGGCGCTTGCGGTCAGCCTTGTCGGTTTGGGTAAAATACCTCGTTTCGCTTATTATGTCTCTGGAACACCCTCGAGTAATGGTGGATATAGGGATAAATAAAAATACAGTAATAATACAAATCCTTTTATTTTATTTAGCTATCAATACAGTTCATCAGCCTTAATTCTAACATGAGGTACTATGCTTAAACATGTTTTGGTCTTTTGGTGTACCCATAGGGTACTGAATCGTAATTTTCTATTATTCTGCGTTTATTAAATGTTATTTTAAATGTTTTAAATTCGTCTTTTGTTACTATCGTATGGTCCGTAGTTCTACGAATGTTTTTATTAAAGAGAATTACCTCCTTGTCGTCTTTATTTATTATTAGATCCTCTAAAACACCCATATTAACTTTTTCTAGATTTTTCTGCGATAGGGTAATACCTTTAAATTTACAAATCTCTGCATATTTTTTTGTTTCTGGCGAATAAACCGCATAGGCGTATGTTTTAGGCCCCCCTGTTACAAAATTAGTTATATAGCTCCCGGGTCCATATTCCTCTAGCTCGTCGGTTAGTTCACCTAGGAAGTTCCCTGATGGGGGTTCATAGTGATTTTCCTTGGATATGTACTGGAGCGAGTCCGTATCTCCGTACAAAACCCTCTCCCCCAATTTTTCCATCTCGTTATACAGCTTGAGTCGGGCTTGCGCAGTCGTGAAACAGGCTATCGCTACATTCACAGTCGATAGGGGCTCAGATGCCTCCTCTTTGTGTACCCAATTAACAATTATAGCTTCTTCATTAACAGGATTTATATGACAAACATTGATTTCTGGGTTGGTTAGGAGCGAGTACAATTCAGCAGGCTCTGTAATTATTTCTGTCTTGGGCTGATTTTCCCGCTGACCAAACTTACCCCAGAACGAATTCAGCATAAGTTTAGCCAGGGAGCGTAAACCTGGGTTTTTTTCTATTTTAGTCGGGTCCAGTCGTATACCCTCGATTCGAAAATAATCGTCTATATATTGTTGTTTCTGTTTCTCAGTTGAACACCCCGGAGGCCATCCTGATGCCTCTTGTTTAATTTTCAGAAATGTGTCTATAAATTCTGTAAACAGACCCGTTCGTACCGTATATTTCCATATTTCTTGAATTTTTAAGATGCGATATTCTCTGCTAAGAGCCGCCCTAACCTCATCTATGACCCATGTACCAATTAGCGCTCTCTCGTTTTCGGTGTGAGTACATATCCCCTGGTTAGAGTTCGAGGCGCATGTACGACAGAGGGAGAACAGCAATTTTTGATTTTCTTTTATTGGTAAAACAGGGTGATATAAATCTTGAGGTGGTAATATAATACATTTAATTAGCCCTTCTGCTCCCTGTTCGAGTTGTTGCGCACAATTTTCATGACCCACATGTACATCAGGATGGCCAACTGGAAACTTGCCGTATTTGCACACCCACGGATATAAACTGCAAAAATCTTTGTAGTGAATTTTTTCTCCATCTTTTATCTCGTGTTTTAATTTTATTGCTTCGGTTCTGCCCCCAAAAAATGCTTCTCTCGGATTCAATGGTAGTGATGTAAGAGGGAATGATCTTCTAATTCTGCCTGATGTCTGAACTGACACTCCCACATTTCAATAACCTCATATCCCAACATCTTTAACTTTTTAGTCTTGGATATTGTTCTGTCATAGCGATTTTCTAATGTATCTGCTGGATCATCGTGTAGAGGTTCGTTTCGTTTAGCTTTCATGCAAACTGGACATCCATGATAGAAACAGCCATGAAACTCGAATATTTGACGGGTTTGTTCACAATACCCGTCAACTTTGAACCCGCCCACACAGGCCTCTCTACCACGGGCAGCGTTTTGTATAATTATTCCACGTTGTTTTTCTTCGTGAATTAGCCATTTTAGAGCAATTTTAGATTGGTTATCACTTAATCTGTAACCCCTGCGCGGTATGATTCCTATCGTATTTGGTTTAAGAAAATTGCGGCGATATACTAAATTACATGCCGAGGCAATTGTTGTAGCTTCCAGGAAGGGCTCTACATTACACCGATCGAGAAACATTTGTCTAAATTTCAAACAGCCTGCTTTCAGAATTTGTACATCGGAAATACAATATTCAACTAGTTCTTTTTGCATATCAAACATGTTGTTTTTGTGTTCGTTATGCCATTTTAAAAACAGCTCCAACTCTTTCGGCTTCAATCGGTCGGGGTCGTAATATTTAGCCTCCGGGAGTGGCCCCACATAATCTCGATTTGCCCGAGTGTTAAATAAATATGGAAAATAGCCTTTCTTGAAATTTTGCCCTAGTGCGAAGGCTTTAGGCAGTGCTGCTAGTGCCATTGGAAAATAGTTTAGCGAATCTAGAAATTTTATATTATCTAATTGCATGAGTATAATTTTCGTACCGCGCATAATGAGTTTAGGTTTTATATTTAATTTAGAATTTAGAATAAATTTTAAAATAAACTGGTGGTCGTACGCCTGCCCGTTGTGGGCCAGCACAACAACTTTTTTAAATTTCTTTCTTAACTCTAAGAGATAGAGAATAAAACCCTCTATGCAGTTATCGTTTGCTAAAATTTGCGTTCGCACCCCACATTTATGGCATATAACCGTCTCTTTATCAATACATTCGTCACATGCCGTTTCAAATACACATAGGTTGGGCCTGTGTACATTATCGTTTTCTAACCGCGATTCTAAATCGTAGAAAATATAGACACAGTCTTTTGTGTTGGGTTCCCGATTATCTGGTTTTATATAACAGAAATGACCCATCGGCATATAGGCCTTGCACATATGGCAATAAACTTCGTTGCAGGTGTGTACCTTACCCCTGCGTGATTTTAAATTGTATGTCTTGAAACAGTCGGGGCATTTTCGTACATATTTGCATATTGCGTTAAGATTATCGAAACAGGTTTGACCGCGAAATGATCTATTGCAGTCATCACAAGTAATCTGCATCTCTTGATTCCTGCAGGGAGGTGATTGGCGACAACATGGGCATGATTCTCCACAGCGATGTCTGTCCCTGTTATTGTCGGTTCGTGGCATGTTTCACAATAATAATTACAACAAAATGCCGCAGTTAGCGAGGCAATAACATTATAATGTTGTTCATGGTAGAGTAAATTTAATTTATGTGGTGTTTCAGGTCCTTCGAATAGAACTGTTCGGCCCTTGTCACCGTACTTGTATACACAGATGGTATAGTCCTTTAAATATTGTTGAAACTGTTGCAGTTCTGGGATGCCACATCCTGCTTCAGGTATAATTACTCCTGTATCCTGTAATAGTTGCTGTGTCATTTGCGTTTGAATTTTAGCTATATCGCGCCGAATTTCTCTATACTTTGGATCTTTTTTGCCATGCGCAATGGCTACTACAAGAGCTCTCGGTAAACAGAGATTGTCTTTGTTTTTGATCTGTATGATTCCTTGTCTTTTAGCGCACTCCTCATCGTATGTCAAATACCTCCTACCGCGATCCCCTCCACGGCCTGCAGGTAATCGAACCGATGTCACACCCAAACAGAAGGTATTCGTACTAAATCCTTTGGAATTGGACTGGTATACTTTAAGTACCAAATCCCAGACATTTTCCCATGTTATTTTGCTAGCCTTCTTAAAATTCAGCCACCCCGGTCCGCGCTGGAAGGAATCATCACAGAATGTTATTCCCACCTGGTCATCAGGTAATAAATCGCGCATCGCATAATTCACAATTTCCTTGATCCCATCGCGAAGATTTTCTACAATCTTTCCGGGAGCTTCAACCTGTGGTTTCAATTTAAACTCGACATGTCGGCCTTCGGTGTTAAACCGCTTAATCTTCCTTCTGACGTCAGTTTTGATAATGAACTTGGACATTTTAGAGAGACAATCGTACTGACCGATAACTGGAAACTGATAGCGACGAGTCGCCCGCGAGTATTTATATCGTTTGCACGTACCGCTAATAGAACTATTACTTCCGAGGGCCCCCTGTTCGTACCTGATTTGTGCTACTTTTGCATAAGAACCAATGTTAATTTGCAGGTGTCGCGGCTAGTTGCACATAATTTACATCTTAATTCTGAGCTGTTCCAACCTATCGCAGTTTGCGGATACATTCGACTCGCGATATCACGTTTTGCGGTCGTCGTCGTCGTTCTAATCAGGGCCTTGACGCAGAAAATATATTCGAGCGTAAGTAAAGCGTGTCCATTTCTCGATACATCTTCCTACCATCTACCCGGCTGGCGTTATCAAGAACCATTTCGAACGTTTCAAAACTCACATACACGGTAGGTTTATTCGACCTTGTGTTTCGCGGTTAGCGCCTGTGTCGTTATCTACTATTGCAGCGCTGCTCGGCCTTATCACTTCCGGATTGCCTCATCGCTCATATCTATTGCATCATCAATTACAAATACTCGCTAAAGCCTCCGGACCACCCCCACCCCGCACTTCGCCGCGCGTCAGGTGCAGCCCCCGGGCCCCAGCCTCCGGCTCCAGACTCCAGACATGGCGTTCAGGTGGGGGGCCTCTTCCGAGAGCCCCGATGACCCCCTTCACACACACCCCGCTCATCAAAAGTGAGGTTATGTTTCCTGGTCACGCCCCCACTGTCACAGGGAAGTGAGGTTATGTGTAGTGAGGTTATGTTTCCCGGTCTCGCCCCCACTTGACACAGGGAAGTGAGGTTATGTGTAACAAAAGTGTGAGGTTATGTTTCCACGCCCCCACTGTCACAGGGAAGTGAGGTTATGTGTAACAAAAGTGAGGTTATGTTTCCTGGTCACGCCCCCACTTGACACAGGGAAGTGAGGTTATGTGTAACAAAAGTGAGGTTATGTTTCCACGCCCCCACTGTCACAGGGAAGTGAGGTTATGTGTAGTGAGGTTATGTTTCCTGGTCACGCCCCCACTGTCACGTGACACAGGGGGCGGGGCTAAAAGGAGAAGGAGTGGGGGGATTGGTCACGCCCACTGTCACGTGACACAGGGGGCGGGGCTAAAAGGAGAAGGAGTGGGGGGATTGGTCACGCCCACTGTCACGTGACACAGGGGGCGGGGCTAAAAGGAGAAGGAGTGGGGGGTGTCTCAGCCGGCCCCTTACCTACTTGTATCGATTATGAAAAATGAGTTATTTACATTTTGTATATGGGTCGTTTAACGTGGTGGAATTATACACACCATATAATTTCACTACGTTAAACTATCCATATACAAAATGTAAATAACTTTTTGTTCATAATCGATAAAATGTAAATTCAATATATAAATTTGTACAACTTTACACTGAACACTGAACACACTGAAGACTGCAATAATTACCTAACAAAAAATTTAGAATAATGTGAATTTCTTTCTTGTGGCGCCTAACTGTTCCCGCGCCTAAAGTTGCGGCGCCTAAACGTTCAGGCACCTAATAGCGTCCGCGTCTAAAAGCTTCGCGCCTAAAAACTCGCGCCTAATAATGCGCGCCTAAAGGTGCGCGCCTAAACGTCCCTTTCCGCGAATTCGAGGTTAAAGCAGAAGCATTGCAGCGACTAGGTAAGCCGGTCCTTAGCTGGGTAGCTTTTCCGTAACGGGGGGGGGGGGGCAATCTTAATGCACTTGGAAGGCTTCGCACTACATCTTCAGGCATAAACAGCAAGTGGCGCCTAAAAAATTGTCACATTTGTCATGCGCCCTTGTGGTACAATGCCCCTTTGACTTGCGGCGGACAAGTACAGTTACAAAAATACCTCTCCACTATTTACTAAGTTATTGAGGCACTCTTGTGCATGGGTGAGTATTATTCGAAGGTCTTTGATATGCAAAACTAAAATAAGTGCATGCTGGTATACCCAGCAAAATATTTAAATTAAAAATCAAATAAAGCGCCAACTCGATTAGCCAACGAAATGGTATTCAGAAGCTGGTCTAACGGCCCAGCAAAAACAGTTAGGTGCTTATTAAAAGTCGAATTGATTCTTGTCGAAGCTGCAAATCCTATTTGCTAAACGCTGCGCACTTTTGAATAATGAAACGCGGCCGAATAATCCCGCGTTTAACCTTTTGTTTGGGACGACATTTGAAGAATGAAGGTCGGGCCCGAAAGGATTTCCATCTAAAAATATCAGATTAGCTGGACGTGCCAGATATATTAGCAACATTCAGGCCGACCTACAATGCCTAAAAATTATTAAATCGCTGCCTCCCTGGGGTTTCGACACATATGACACACTAACATTAACACGTGCCTGCTGTGATTTCTCTAAGTGCTGTAGCTGCAGAGTGGAAGTGAGGCGTCCTGCAAGATTGCTTTTAAAAAGCTGCCACTTGAGTGTATGCAAAGGAGTTCAAATATAGGTCAGTTCGCGATTAAAAGCCTTGTTCGGAAGCAACGAAACGTTCCTTTTAATCCCCACAGACCCTTTTTAAATTTCACTTTTGGTACGATATTAAGCCGTCGTAATATGCTCCATGTACGCAGGGCCCGGGGGTCGGCACTAAAATTTTCAATAAAACGCTTCGAGACTGGGATTTTTTAAGTGGGCTAAAATGTGCCTACGAAAACGGCCCTTCTCTACAACTCTATTTGAATATTAATTTGATGTGCTTATAAATCGCCGAATAAATCCGATTCCACTTCAGGGAGTTGAATGGAATTTAAAAATCTTCATTTCGTCATTCAGTGCGGAATTCTGTATGTTCAGTTGCACAGCTTCAAATAAAGGAAATGGGGGATTTTAAGAAGATCCTTTAATACATTTGAAGGCTTTAATAATACTCACCTCTATGTCGCTGCAACTCCGTAATAGTTCTAAACTATTATTTTCTATTTTGGTTTCATTTCATATTATTTCTGTAAATTTTTAAGAACTATTGCATCTGTTGGGTTGTCCACGCATCTATTTCAATAAGAATGTATTTGAATAGCCTTAAGCATGCAGTGTTGGTATGTTTTGATTAACGATTGCGCGAATTTATCGCGAGACGTTGTATAATGGTTCTGTGAGATGCTGGATAATTCAGGATGTTTCGGTAGTTTAGAAGAAACTCACCTTTTGCCTGAAAAACGTATCAGGTATGGTATTTTGTGTCGCCTTATAATTTGAATCAGACTTATCACGTTTTGCAAAACTTCAGCATAATAATAACTCGGACATCAAAGGAGTCAGAGTGCACTGGTCCTTCATGTTAACACAAATTGTAGAATCCTACTATACTGATCAGAAAATTACAATACATATCCACTCAAATATGCTTATGGAATACAAATAGTGACAAATAAAAAAAGAACAGTCTAAACAGTTTCGTACTTAATAAACAACTAGTTTTTGTCAGAAAGCCTTTAAAAATGATCTTTGCCTAATTTGTTCGCCATAAATTAGAAAGTTATATGAGATTAATAAGAGATAAAAGAACCAGTTTCTGAATTGAAGGGTAATTTAAATCGCATATCTGCTGCTCAAACGATAAATCTAAAGTTGTTTCAAAGCACGACAGATCTTATTAAAGTCCTACAGTGACGTAATTTTAAAGAGTGGCTTCAAAAAGTAAAAACGTTAAGAAGGTATACATTTTTAAATACGACTTACATCTCAGAAAAAATGTGTGAAGTCTAATCTACTCACCGCTATTGACGACGTAAATAAAGATATATTTACAAAAAACCTTGGCAAGTAATAGTTATAAAATACTTACATTGAAATAAGTATCTTACAAATGTAATCGTATCACCGTTAATGTAAAAGCCTAAAAATGTCATCCTCTTCGTAAGGATTTTCTTTATTTAATCATATTGTCATATTAACAACGCTCTCAAAAATATCTGGTAAAATGCAAGACTGATAGAAGCAGTTATTGATTGTTATTTACATGTAGCTGTACTATTTGAAATCGGAGACAAAAATTACATTCTTTCGGAGCTTAGTAGCTAGATTAGGTCGGATACTATTTTTGCCCATAATTCTGAGCGCGTACTATATAAATTTATTTTAAAGATTTTGTTTACATTTTACATCCATATAGGTACTATCTAAAGAAAATTTGTATACGACAACCAACACATGATTGATTAACTTTTTTATACCAGTAACTTCTACTTTTTCAACTGCAATAACCATAGCAACAAAAACTAACAACTATTTTCATTGGTAGAAACCAACATAGAAAATCCCATTTTGCGGCTTTTTCATGATCTCTTCGACTTTTCTCGACTTCCTTCATTAAACTGTCATGTTATAATTAGAAAAAGAAAACGCTTCCAAAGCATTAGAATGACAAATTGTGTATGTAACTTACAGGAAAGCGGACTCGCCTTATTTATATGCCTCGGTCGCTGCGCTCGCTTGACTATAAACTGCGGCTGGTCCAAAAAAGTCCTTAATTTCGTACTTGTAACAGGAAGGTGATCCATCATGCTGATAGTGGAGGTGTCTTAATAAGAAGCAATAAAACGCAGTAGTCTTCTCCACGTACATTTATTAACAAGGCGACATGTTTCGAAGCCAAACTGGCTTCATCTTCAGGCCAAAATGACCATAGGTTATAAAACAGGTAAAAACCACGTGTTCCAAATTATAGGTTTAATTGAGGTTAAGCGCTGAAGGCGAGGTAGTAATAAAAATTCACAAAGAACACCACATTGGAGAAGAAAATTAATTCAATAGCCAGTAAACTACGTTATAAAGATCGCACTAGTGCCTTCTCCGTCAGAGAATGGTCGCAATTCTACTTGCCGTTTTTGTAATTTGTTAAATTTGATGTAATAATATTGAATTAATTTTCTTCTCCAATGTGGTGTTCTTTGTGAATTTTTATTACTACCTCGCATTCAGCGCTTAACCTCAATTTAACCTAGAATTTGGAACACGTGGTTTTTACCTGTTTTATAACCAATGATCATTTTGGCCTGAAGATGAAGCCAGTTTGGCTTCGAAACATGTCGCCTTGTTAATAAATGTACGTGGAGAAGACTACTGCGTTTTATTGCTTCTTCGTACTTGTAACATGAATAGCTGTTTCAAATTAAATGGGCTCAACATTTAGTTGCAGATCGTTATAAAATATTTTTTGTAAACATTTACAATTTACATTTATACGTTTATAAACAAAGTTTAGGGTGCCAGACTCTAGACCGTGACACACCCAGCAGATTCATCTTTGACATTCGATATAGTGCCGAACATACCCATTGTGTTTATTTCATTTATAGATCTTCATGCCTCAAAAATACGTTGAACCGTCCACGCATGAGCTTCCAACTACACACCAAACCGAAAACTATATGAATTAATAACGTAAAATTAGTAATGCAATAGAAATACTACCCTAACTTCAGTTTCATTACAATAAATTTGCCGAAAATTAAAATTCAACGAATCGACCTAGGAGTTCAAATCGAATTTGGGGTAAGTTTGTAATAAAGTAAGACTGTAACTAACTACCGACTTAAGCAAAACTCCAAGTATTCGTTTAAATTCGCGAAAGCACTTCGTGTAGGTAATCGTTACAAATTATTAAAGATAGATTACATTCTTTCCAACTACGGAATATAGTAGTTGACAGCTTCCTCAAAGCTTCAAACAAAGCGGCTACTTTACAATATATTCCGCGAATTATATAAGCAATCTACTAAGTGGAAATTTTGAAGGTGTACTATGGAGCTTCATGCAATTTGGAGGTTCATGCAATTTGCCTTGATATATAGCGCATTGGTGCAACAATCACTTTTTCAATATTAACCCTGCTAAGACTGAATTGGTTTTGTTCACAGAAAAAGAAAAACGTAGAATTTGCGAATCCTGTGTTTGTTTGATGCACTTTTCAGTTTATCCAACAAAGGAAAGTACATGAGAATTACAGTTGAAAATCGTACGACACTCATTAATGACCAATAGAAAAACGAGTTCACGAGCCGTAACTAAGACAACAACAAAATTTCTTGGAAATGTTTTGTAGGTAGACACTACTTCTTTTTAGGGTTTGTGTCGTTACGATTTTCTTACCGAATCTGCATTCGAGCATTAATTCATATCCGGGAATTATTTTTCGTGCATTCCACCAACGTCCTAATTTGCCCTAGCGTCCCGCTTGGGCAAATTAATACGACGTTGTTGGAACACACTCAAAAAAATTTCCGGAAAGAATTAATGCTTTTATGAGATTATTTGTGACAATAAACTGGATTTTGGAAAACATTTAAAACAAAATCTAAAAACATGCCTAGCCTTCTGTAGTGTTGCCGAATAATGGGAAGGTCCTGGGGTTTACTGCCGGCCTTTGTGTGTAACTGCTGTTATAAGGCGAAGTTGCGAAGTCCTTGTGTAGTGGCCCAGACTAGACTACCGTAGCCTTGAGCAAGTACAAATATTAGCAAGCCAGGTTATAACAAGCACTATGTGCTCAAACCCCAATACAGGTATATAGACCATGCTATGTGTAACACCACTAAATGCTGCATTGTGGACAGACACATGTATTGCATTCCATGGTGCTTCTTAACAATAAAGTATGGAGACAGGCATCCTAACTGAGGCTGTCAGGTTGTGGACCGTTCTAGAATCACCTTCCACCACTTGGCCTTGAGATCAAAGCCAAGCCCACGTTCAAGGACAAAGCCACTTTCAAGGGTAGATCCATACCCCACAACACGGCCTTCAAGTGAAGGTCAAGACCAACTTCCACCATATGCAACCTTGGAAATGTGAAAAAAAATACAATGAAGAGTATGCAATGGCTATAATATCCGATAGCCTTGCAGAAATAGAAGCCTTCTATAACGCCATCGAGATAGTAGACAATTCTATGAAAAGAATGGGTAGAAAGCCCAAACCACTGTTCTGTTCGATACTTCTAAGTAGTATGACGTACAAATTAACTAATTCTCAAGTTCGAAGTAGGTGAGTGTAGGGTTAGAGTTAAGGTCAGAATTTACCCTAATTATTATAGTACGCGGTAGCAAACATGACTGTTTGCAGGTAGATGAGTGGGATTGGACAGCCTTAATTGCAAATCAAGGAGTGATTGCCAACTACTTCTATAGCCCGGACGTCCATTGGTCTGTGCTGGAAGTAGGAAAGATGAGGGCTTTTTGTTGATTTTATTGTAAATATTTGAAAACTCAGATTTGATTTTGTAATTAGGTAAAAGTAATAAAAACATTTGTAATCCTGACTCGAGTTTTTTCACTCCATCTGTTTACAACCCTAGGCCAGTAATACCCGCGAGCAGCAATTTTTAACGTAAAGTAGTCAGCAATTGATTTTAAACACAATTTGCATTTGCTAAAATTTCGAAACGTTACAACGATTACTCATCAAGTGATGCAGACGATCTTGCGCCATGAATACTAAGAAAAATATGCTGTTATTTAGTGGGAAATGCTTGACTCCGGGGGGTCCACCCGTAGAACCGTTTGTGAGTAGGTTGCGCGAAAGTAGTCTTGCCGAAGATTCATCCAATAGTACAAAGATAGCTCTGCTATCATATCCTATTAGGTCGAGGTAAAGCGCTAGACTCTACAGCGTCACCCCTACAACCCTTCTTAAGGTGGGAAAAGCGAACCTACAATTGGAGATGATGTAGAATAGGGGTGCGCAGAATTGCCGCGAGTAGGTACTGGGGGCGGTCAGTCTAAGTCTATTTCAAAGTGTAACAGCTTCTCGAAAATAACATAACTACCTACACTTTCCTTTAAAAACAAGTACCGAGTGATCAAATATATTTCAGATTTAGTTAGCTGGGGCTTCATAAAACATTTATTTAAGATCAGCAAAGTTGATGTGAAATTAATTGGATATTCCTCATTAAAAACACAAAGGTTTTGTATTTCAATTAATTTCAAATCATGATTAAAAAAATCTGGTGTGATACACTCACACAACTTTCTTTTACAGTGATCTTATAATTAGCCAAAAATTTTATTTTTAATTTCTAAGCATTTGTCAAAAATTTTCAAAAATTGCAAATTCTACAAAAACGGTACAAAATAGAGAGTTAGTTAAAGAGACAATTTTTTTCTAGAATTCTAAGCTGAATTCAAAAATGCAATAATATACCGGGTGTTGCATTTAAAATACGAGTTAATAAAAAAATAGAAAAAAAACAAAGGAAACCCATTTTAGAAGTATTCAACTGGAAAATCACCTGTCTCACATCAATACACATTGAAAATATAATAAAAATATAAAGTTTGAAAAAAATCGTAAGAGCCGTTTTTGAAAAAATCGAAAAAAAATGAAAAATCACAAGAGTAAACACCTACTTCCTGTTATGCGATTTTCTTCAAAAGCTTGCTGTCTCATCTACATAGTACATAAAACTTATATATGAAGTTTCAACGCCATACCTCTTTTCGTTTTTGAGATATTCTGTTCACAGGCACACAGACAGACACACAGACACACAGACAGACAGACAGACAGACAGACAGACAGACCAATGAAAAAAATATGTTTTTTAGGATCAGGGGACTCTAAAACGTGAAGATCCGTTGAAAACTCAATTTCGAATTTTTGGGGTGAATCCAATACTTCCTTTATCGTAAAAGGAAGTAAAAATAGTTCCGCTTACTTTTCAAAACCACAAACAGTATTAAATTGCACCTTTCCTCGATTCCCTTTTGAAAAAAATCACTTAATTTCTACAGGAACACTACTCTGTGCATTGAAAATCTCTAGTAGAGCGTGGAGCACATCTAAACGTCGCCACGAAGCGATACATTTTTGATTAGGATGCTTTTAATGCTAACGCAACTTCGCACTTAATAACACCGAACGTGCATACTTCTGTTCCATTTCCGGTGGCTGCGAATTTTACAATGCCGTATTGAACTGCAAGAGGATAAGCCGGCGGTTCCTGAAAGGCTCTTGGGTCTGGAATTTATCAAATATTCCATGGCCGGTTATAGCAGCAGCATAGATTCGTAATATAGTGACCATTTTAAAACGAACCTGATCTTTCCGCTTTGCTGGGCGAAACATCTCTTTAAAAAGGGCGAACTGGACATAGCAACACCGCAATGTGAACTGCTCATGGGAAATTGATCGTTGTATCTAGGAGTTAATTAAAATTTATTAAAAAGCGACCTTGAAATAATGCCTTGTTTAGATTGATGTTGAAAAAGATATATAAATTAATGATTCTAATAATGCAGCTGTTAAAGTTGTTTAAGTTAAAATTCAATTCACCAATTTAAAAACGAAAGATAGCTCCGTTCATAATATTACCAGCGATCAGTAAAATATTGCACTGACAAGTGTTTGGAAAAGTCCAGTTCCTGATAAAAATGAAAAACCTCAACTGGCAGCGAAGCGAACAACAGGCCATTTGGTAATCTGCATACCAAATCTCTTGCTATTTCGGGAATGTTTATAGCTAATAAGTAGCTTGCGTGATGTAGAACCCTTTGGTTATCAGGCTGTTTTCAAGCAGTGCACTTCCGATTTTAATCGAAAACAAAATAAAAGTTTTAGCTGCCGTTGGCAGATCCTCTTACCTTGATTTGTCTGACTGTAATTTTGCTATTTTAAATAGAGGTATTTTCCGTACGACCGATTAGTTGCTTCTGTTTTCTGCCGGCAGACTTGTTGAAATCGGATATATCAAGCTCTAGACAATCTACGTCTACATAATTAACGTCCTTATTGAGTTGATGCAGTACTCGGTAGGGTATTTATTTGGGAATATAATCGGGAGAACTTAATGTACAGGAAATCACGAGAGACACAAGAACATACAGCAACTAAGCTCTTCCAGGCTGTAGCTGTATGTTTAATAACTTCGTAAATGTCTTACATGATCATCATTCGGTTGGGGAAAACGTAAACGAGAGCTGAAGACTCGAGAAATCGTTCGCGAGGAGGATAATTCGAAGATTTAACGGAATAAAACTCTAGAAAGAAATATGTAACTGATATGTGTTTTGGATTGTGAAGTAGTTACGCGTTAAATACTTTTTATTGGTGTCCACGTTGCTTCGCCCCTTGACTCTACTAATGGTTGATAGTGAAACCAATATCTTTGTCATCTGTCTGCACTACCTTTGTATAATATGGAAAAGGTAATATACACCTCGCAATCAATTAATTAGGTTGGGCAATAAAGTAAACTGCAAATATTGTAGTAGTGTGTTTATATTACGTAGCATATCTTAGTTTCAGTTACCGTAACACACAAAACCTTCTATCTTGAGATGTCATTCAAGAAAGCTGAAAGTCATTTTCCAATATGAAAATAATGTGACAGCGATCAAGAGGGATTTTATCAGAGCAGATAACCAAGCATAATGGAATCATTAGTTTTGAATTTTGTTACCTGTAATAACCGACAGCTGTAAAAAATAAATTATAATACAGAATCTTACTAGCTGGTAAAATGCCCGTTTGGTTACTGAAGGATTGAGTGGTAGTAGTTCAAATAAAAAATAAAAAAAGAAATTGTTATAATTTATTATAACAATATTAATTAATGGGTGCCAGCCTCTACAATGTGCCTTCCGATATCTCATCATAGCCATTCGGGGTAGTTACGCTGCAGTAGGATGATAGTTAAAGAACACCAAAAAATACAGGGAAAATAAAATCATATGTTCAATAATAACGGTTATATGTAATAAGTTAAGTATATATACAGCGGCAAAGTAATAAATTAAGGGCGTGCATACGAATGTAAATTTTTTAATTGAAAAGTGCTTGTAACAGGAAAATCACAAATAGTAGCTTGTGTTGCAAGTGAATATTAACAGTGTGGAAATTGTACATGTTTATACAGTATGTGAGAATTTTCAAATACCCGTTTCGAACGTAATCATCATTAAACGTCTGCTACAAGGCCAAAAATGTTAGTACATTATTACAAACTTATTACAAACATTTGCTAAACTAAGTCAAATTCTCAAGCATTGAAGTTATTCTATCTGCCAGTGCAGCAATAACACAATAAAAAATTATCACACGTTAAGTAATGATTTTAGTACAAGTTAAGCATTACCTACCTTTAATATAAACTTCTTCTTGATAACGCAGCGCATTCGACTGGAACTTTACCAAACCAGCTGAAAAAGTATGAAAATGTGGAGACGTATAAAAACGCCAAAAATAGTAGTAAAACATCGATAAAGCGGTAGTGAAATATTTGTTAAGTATTTCAAGCTATGCCATGAAATTGCCTCATACCTTAATTTATTGGCGTTCGGGCTTATAAGTAAAATTTGTAAACTTCAAATAACCATTCCAAGATGTGGGAGATGCGCATCGTCGACATTGCGAACAGAAACCAAAAGAGATCACAATTTTCTGTACTGTTTTTTTTTGCAACTGTTATTTACAATTCCCTAGTTCTTTTCTACCACCAAGTAACCAGTTGAACAACACTCCAAAAATTAACCACGAGAGTTAAAATTTACCAAAAATTTATAATGGCAGCAAGAATAAACCTACTTATAAATTTATTAAAGTTATTACTGAACGACTTCTTGCCTGAGTTCGAAAAACTGTTACCATTGTAGTTTTTGTACACTTCGCGTATTGTTCTCTATGGGCGATATCTAATTTAGTGGTTGCTGTATTGTCATTATTTTGCCTCTTCTTATTGCGAGTTAGTTATATGAAATATAGGAAAAAACACCATCCGGTGGATCTATGCTGCGATAGCGTTGCCCTGGTGAGTTACGTCGTGAATCACTTGTTGGCAACTTGTCCTTACGCATTTTTCATCTATATATTTAAAACGTGAAGCGTTTTCTTTCGACATCTATTTTGAGACTTCCACCGGGCCGATTTCGATAATTCTTTTTTTAAATGAAAGCCTTTACCGTGTAGATGTGCACAAAAGTCCTAAATTGCAAATAAATTGGTAATTTTTAGAGAAAAACTATCATATTGTAGCTCTCAAGTGGTTGCAGCCGGCCATGCAGTAGCAGTAAACCAGGTATATTCTCACAGTCAGCCTGCGGCGTTCTGCCGATAAATGTAATGGGCTACTGTCACTACTAAATGTTTATTTGAAATCAACGGTCTGCTGATTCGTGAGACAAACGTCAAAATACATGTAAAATGACAGTTAAAGCAAATCGGTATTGCTCAGATGCTGTAAGGTGTTTCTTCTGCTCATTATAATTATGTGGATGTGCTTATTTACACACTGCCTCATTGCATTCCCTGTTGGTACAAGCATACGTATATTGTTAAAACGTCTTTCGACGTTGTCCGACACCTGTTTTCCATACTCTTCCATCCTCACAGTTTCTTTCGTGTAAGTTGCATTCAGTCATCGCTTTTGTAATCTATTGTTTCAAAATTCTATTCGGACTTCTTCTAGCTCTTCTTTGTGGCACCCTTCCCATTTTCTCTGTGCGCCTAGCATGTGTGATGATAGCTAATAAATCACAAAGACAAACTCTGAATAAAGTAGGAATATATAATATTCGTCACAACCAGTATTGCTATGGTCAAGTGTATGTAGCAATGTCACTTGCGAGTAGTTTTGAAAACTTAAAAATTCAAATTTTACCGGATGGATAGTGCCATACGTTAAACATTGTCTACAAAGAAGTTTTGTAAATTGCAAGATTTTTTCAAAGGAGACCATTAGTGGTTTTTTATTTACTGTGGTTTTATCAGCTCGACGATGATATTTAAATGGCGGTTGCTCTCAAGACAAATACGTGTTATAATAGTGATTTTTAAAAATGCAGTATCAGTACAATAAGGACATATTGTCTTGAATTTACATAAGGGTTCACCTGAGAGGATATTCCAAGAACAGTTTTCCAAACTTAACTTGAAACTCGGCAACGAAAACCTATGTCAAGGCTTGACAGATATCGCCAGCCCCACTAACATAATATGTATATTCCGACATCAAGAACATAACAGCAAACCCTGTGTCCTGGCTTCGTAGAAGGGCGAGTATCACTCTGAAGAATGATAAATCAACAACACACACCTCGGAGCCTTTCATTCGGAGGAAAAGATCTATCAATCGATTAACACTGTGGTGGAGGCAGATGATAGTGCACTACCACGTTGAGTTTCTCTACACTCTCGACCCTCCCGGACTTCTTCCAAATCGCTTGCCTTTGAAAGTTAGAACACTTATACTATTGAGAAACGTGAAGACTTCCAAATGCTACTGCAGGTGAAAGCTTCGCATCGTAACGTCACTGAGGATAAAATGTTTATAGGTTTTGGAGAAGGGGAGACAGTCTTCATTCCTCAAATAACCCTTATTCTCTCAGACTATTCTTTTCAATGTAACAGACTGCAATTTCCCGTAACAACCTGCTTTGCCATGACAATCACTAAGGTGCAGGGACAGACGCTGAATCAGGCTGGGGTCGACTTGAGAGAGCACTGTTTTTTTCTCGATCAACTTTATCTAGACTGTTTAGGGATCAGTTTTCCAAACAACTTAGTGGTGCTCAAACCAGAAGGAAAAACATTAAATATCGTTTACAAAGAAGTGCTTTTACCCTCTATTCGACGAGATTGACTTCTACTTCACAGATCGTTATATAATAGAATATGGGGAAGATAAGAAGTTGTAATTCGCCATATTAGTTCTTTCTACAAGTAGGGTCAAACCATTTTCAGGGCTTTTCGAAATTCATTCTTCCAAATGAGCTAAATGTGGTATAGGCTACCTGTTTTTGTAAAGGTCTACAATGAGGAAACTGCTTCATGTGGGAAGCTGAAATTCGACATATTAGTTCGTTTTACAAATCAGATCAAGTAAATGTCAAGGTTTTGCAGAATTCATACCCGAAAGGGGTTAAATGGGGCAAATATGTTTTTCTAAATATAGCTCCAAGGAAACTACTACAAGTATAGGATGTTAAAATTGAGCATATTAGAACATTTTTCAAATCGGGTCAAATCAGTTTTAGGGTTTTGGAGAATTCATCTCCGAAAGGGGTTAAATGAAACAAATCTGTTTGTCGAAATATCGCCATGGGAGAACTACTACAGGCAGTAATCGGAAATAATTTTTAGAGTTTTTCGAAATACATCTCCTCAAACTGGTTAAATAGACCAGAGGTGTTCTTCTAAAAATAGCCACAAAATAATTATTACAGGCAGGAAATTGAAATTCGGCATATTCGCTTTACAAATTAGGTCAAATCAATTTCAGGCTTTTCGAAATTAACTCCCGAAAGGATTAAATGGGGTAGATATGTTTTTCTAAAGATCGCCATAATACGGTAACTGCTTCAAGTTGAAAATTGATTCGGCACAGTAGTTCGGTTTACACATCGAGTCAAGCCAGTTCGTTTTACACATCGAGTTAAGCCATTTTCAGGGTTTTTCGAAATATATCCTCTCAAAGGGATTAAATGGGGTAGATGTGTTTTTCTAAAGATCGTCACGAGATAGATACAGGTAGGAAGTCGAAATTCCGTATATTAGTTCATTTTACAAATCATGCCAAACCGTTTTCATGGTTTTGCAGAATGCATCTCCTCAAAAGAGTTAAATGAGATAGATTTGTTGTTTAAAGATTACCTTAACGAGCGAACTACTACAGATAGAAAGTTGAAATTTTGCATATTAGATCGTCTTACAAATAGACCAAATCATTTCCAGGGATTTCTGGAATTCACTCCCAAAGGGTGTTACGGTGTAACTGATCTCTTAGCGGCTGATATTGTGTGAACAAACCTTTAGTGCCGATATTCGGTTCCCGCCCATCGAAATTTGTTAGGTTGGCGATTATTTTTTTTGTGGTGCTCGGATTTTGCAAACTCATGGCACTTCGGCCTTTGTCTCATTTTTACAGCGAAGCTAGCAGCTTGCACGGATTTTCGCTTTCTATAATCCGATGGGGAGTTAGTTTGCTTTTGATTATTTGTGTGCCCCATGCAGTTTGGCGGAGTTTTGGTTTACAAGCGAATATTTGGACATTTAAGTCCGCGCCGATTGGCGGATTTAGTTGCCGATATTCTTGGGGCGAGTTAAGTTGGAGTTTTGTCCACTCTCGCGTGAATCGCAACAAAATTATATCTCTCTTGCCTGAATATGAAAAGCAATATTTGAGTGTAAATACAATTGTATCACATAATGACAACACTTTATAATTTTCTATGGAATTAATAGATTCGTTAAATTTCAGTGGCATATATCCACATTGCTTAACACTAAAAATATGATCAATAGATATTCTTTTGAAAAGTTTAAATGTATTTACTGGTTTAATAGATGAGATAAGATTAATGGTACGCAATTTATTTATAACTGCTTAGATTTAGTATTAAATGGACAAGCCACAAGCCAGGCAGAAGAGTATTATTACTGTGTATAGATCAATACATTCTAATATTGCACTACCTTTTTTGCCTTCGGAAAAGAAAATTTTCAGTGCACCTATCATTTGTGATAACAATTCATAAATCACAAGAACAAACTATGGATAAAGTGGGAACATATCGTATTTGCCACAACCAGTATTTAGCTATGGTCAAGTATATGTAGCAATATCACGTGTGAGTAGTTTTAAAAACTTAAACATTTAAGTTTTACCTAATGGATCCTGCCACACGTTGCAAAATATTTTGCAACGGGTCCACTAGTACAGTTTTAAATGGTTTTCTTAAGTTAGTACCTTCTCGTTGCTCTACTTGAGACTGGAGATAGGGTGCTAAGCCGATTTACACCTAAAGTAAATTTACACCTAAAGGCGCTCGGCGTCTGTACGCTAATCGCGTCTTATTGTTTCAGGGATTTCTAGATTTAGGATTTTAGAATTTCTGTATTTGAGTTACAAGATTGTGGTGTCAAAAGTTCAAAAGTTCTAGTTGTGATTTTGACCTTTTCTGGTCGATACATAAGCTGCAACCCTTCTTTATTACTAAATATTTTTGCTGCAATTGAAAATTTATTGGCACAAACTGCCGATATTTAAATTTTACGGTTTATATCAGATTTTCCATTTATTAATGTCGTGATACACTATTGATTTATATGTGCATTTTCTACATACCTTAAGGTTTGTTCAGTTGTGCGTTGAGTTTACATTTCAAGTTGACTGTGACGAAGGATTAAGGGTCGGCCTTACCTGGTGGCGAAAGTTATATTTGGTATTTTGCCGGCTGGTAATTATCGGCCTAAGTTGACTAACCCGTCGGGAAGGGTGGGGGTTCTAGCTAAGCTGCAAAAAAACTATGGGAGGTCCTCGACGTCGACAAATTCTTGGAACGGACTTCCCCAAGGTAAGAGATAAACCCAGCAAACGAAATAATAGTAAAAATAACTAATAACAGTAGTTATTAAACAGCTGGTTCTATAGTACAATCATAAATTACTACAGACAAGTAAACTGGCACAAACAGGCAATAATAAATATGAACACAATCAATCAAATAATTAGCATAGATACATTAAAACGACTCTGCATAAGCAACTATGAAAAGGGCGAGCTGCATAACTACAATAGGTTAAAAAAAAAAATGAAACAGTGGTTAGCAGGTTGATTCCTGATTTCAAGGTTGCCCACTAAGGGATAAAATCAATTAACGAGAAGCTCCGTGAAGCGGAGGTTTATACGAAGCCGACCGCGTCGGAATAATTCCTGCGAGCAGATAACTGTAAAATCGCAGGTACAAATTAGCACGCACCCTGTTAAACAAGGTGCCGCAGAACAGAGCGATGCAAACAGTAAGCTAACCTTAACCCCGGTTGTTAGCTCGATCTGATATTATGACAGTACCCAATATTTAGAAGGGGCGAAATACCTTTAAATTGCATGGGCATACAGGGGTCGAAGGGATCTCTATAACAAACTTATTAGGCTTGTTATGACCATTGCAGTAAAAACTTGAATGCGCACCTAACAGCAATAGCTAACAATTCCGGATTTCAAATTACTTTTTGATTACTTAAATTTTGGTCGATAAGTGACCGTGATCTGTTCAATAGCCACGAAGTTTCAAATACTCGGTGACTTTGGCATATAACCTCAAAAGCCGAATTTGTGTGCACGGGCCCAGAATATATCGCAGCAGGCTCCGCCGATAAACACAGTTATAGATCGACAGTTTTCTCGTGGCAAGGCGGGGCTTATGCGCAGTGGCAAAGCGTAAGTCTGGGTGGGGAAAGGCATTTGGAAGAAGTCGTCGTGGTGTGCGGAGCTCGTTTGGGGAAGTTAGGATTGACGTTTGGTGTGGTACTTTGCGATTATTTATCAAGAAAAAACCAGTTGTTTTCAGAACTCTGCTGTAGCCTTTCGCTTAATAGGTAACAATTAAGATAGACATTAGGTATTTGTAATCTTATTACGTATTTTGCACTACAGCCATGGATTTTAAGAGCAAACTTTTTGGCCGCGCTGTTAACAGTCAAAGCCGTGAAATAATAGCAAATGTGTTGGTGTTTGTAACAAAACTACGAAATTATTATCGTTCTAAAATGACTGTATCATATTTATATTGCAGTATTATCACACTTACTGATTCCTGTTATTAAAAATTTGGTGTGATACACGCACACGACTTTCTTTTACAGTGATCTTATAATTAGCCAAACATTTGATTTTAAATTTTTAAGCATTTGTCAAACATTTTCAAAAATTACACAATTTTACAAAAACGGTACAAAATAGAGTGTTAGTTCAAGGGACAAATTTTCTCTAGAATTTAAAGCTGAATTCAAAAATGTAATAATATACCGGGTGTTTTATTTAAAATAGGCGTTAATAAAAAAAATAGAAAAAAAACAAAAGAAACCTATTTTAGAAGTATTCAACTGGAAAATCACCTATCTCACATCAATACACATTAAAAATATAATAAAAATGTAAAGTTAAAAAAAATCGTTAGAGCCGTTTTTGAAAAAATAAAAAAAAACTGAAAAAGTAAACACCTACTTTCGGTTATGCGATTTTCTTCAAAAGCTTGCTATCGCATCTACATAGTACACAAAACTTATATATGAAGTTTCAACGCCATACCTCTTTCCGTGTTTGAGATATTCTGTTCACAGACAGACACACAGACACACACACAGACACACAGTCAGACAGGCACACAGACAGACAGACAGACCAATGACAAAAATATGTTTTTTGGGATCAGGGGACTCTAAAACGTGAAGATATGTTGAAAACTCAATTTCGAATTTTTGGGTTGAATCCAATACTTCCTTTATTGTAAAAGGAAGTAAAAATTAAAAAAAGTTACCCGTTCGCTCTTCAGAGTGAACTTCATGATAACCGAGCGTAATACCGTTCTCTTTCTGGCCGAATGCGTTCTCTCTCTGCGCGGCGTAAGCCCCAGCCTGCCACGAGAAATCTGTCGATCTGTAATCCGTAACTCAGGTGAGT
Source organism: Agriotes lineatus (assembly GCA_940337035.1). Lineage (NCBI taxonomy): Eukaryota > Metazoa > Arthropoda > Insecta > Coleoptera > Elateridae > Agriotes > Agriotes lineatus. Next base: position 25,704 of record CALNHX010003263.1, on the reverse strand, counting down.
TCAAACGCCCTATGAAGGCTTAATAGCATAACCGAGTTTCATAATACATTGCAGGGTACCAATTCGCAGGCGACCTTCGACACATTCGACGCGGTCGTGGCGAAACACATCGCATCGCCCGGGTAAGTAAATTAAACGTAGCTACCAACGCCGTGAAAGGGGCCGGTCTGTAATCTCTCATACTATTAAACAGCTAGCGTTAAAAATTCAGCTACCACTAAATTTATATTAAAATAACACAAGACGAAACGATTCGCATGAAATGCCCTATTATCATCTATACAACCAATTACAAATACATTTACACACCCCAATAACCTATTTGTGTAATCCTCGCAGGCTCGAATGGCACGTGCCCAACTAGAGGCTGCAGGCGCTTCCGTGGAGCACCTGGGGAAGCAACATCGAGGGCCCGAGGAGAAGAAATCGCTAGCTTCCGTCTGAGGAACGACTACCGCAGGGGTCTTGCCTCGAGGCCAGGGGACAAGCAAACAAGATGCAGGTACTCGACGCCTCCAAGCGCTGCCAAGGAATGCGGCGCAGAATAATTTCTAGTATCCTTGCGAAATCCAAAGAAAAGTTGGCTAAAAGCGTACAAATTCTAGGTAAGCTCCGAGAAGGATGTGGGAGCTATCGTAAACTAACCTGGGGTTAAAAGGCAGCCAAATGTGGACGTGCAGGTAGCAAAAGTTGTCCTGAAAGTTCCGCCGAGGTGCCAGACGTAAGAATTCTAACATCAAACCGATAATTCGAACGTCAAAACAAGCATTTGTGCTTCCAAATCCTTCACATCCAATGAAGCTTAGCCAAACCAATTGGCTTTTTGAAGCATTACGCCGAGGGGGCACACAACTTGTTTGCACGGATTTTTCAATGGAAAAGAACGAGAGAAACCAGCCACATGCCCATCAATTCAAGTTATCGAAAACTCCAACATTTTGGCAAGAGGATCCACAAAAATGATTGAAATATGGAGTGTTCTCATATGATAACATGACTGTAGTTTCAGGCTAGAAATTTATTATCACCAGAAGAAAATAGAGTTGCCTAACCAGTTAGGTAGAAATATACTGTATATTTGGGGGAAATAAATGCGAATAGTAGAATTTAGTTAATTATTTAAAATATTGCCTGAGAAACCACCAATTAATCGTAACAAAATGCTTAATAATAAAATACAACTAGTTAAATCTCACTAATGCATGCAAAAATACAAATTAACCGTAACAGACATCCATCTGTTACGCTGTCAACGCTACATGTATACGTCGTGGGTCTGGTATTGCGTTTGCTTCAATTACTTATGCGTCTTTAAAAAGACTGAATATTTTGATTTCGGTAATAGGAACTGTCCCCTCATATTATTTTTCTGCTTGGATTAGAAATAAACATTACAATAATTGCGCTGTATTTATGTCCTTTTCTCTCTATGGCTGGTTGCAGCTTATCTAAGAACCTGCATCTGATAACTGTGTTTTTGAAATATCTTCCTTCAATGTAAGTTATGACTACCAGATCACCGAGAAATCTTCTAACTTATTCGCGAGTTGTTGAATAATGAAGTTAGCGGTGCCCTTATTTGGTTTTGATCATTTTAGTGTTAACCCATCGCTCTTCCGTAGTAGCTCAGTTGGCGTGTTGAATGGTTACGAAATATTTTGGTAAGCACAGCTCGTTATTCTGCTTATATTAATGTGTTGCAAGAACGTCGTTAGATATTTTTTTTCTATAGCACATGTTAAAGTGTGCTTTTATCAACTCAAAACAAAAGGTCAAGTTTTACTTTAACAGCAAGGGTAGATAAAGTAGCACTTTAACATCAAGGATAGATAATGTAATTTAATTTTCTAACTTTTGTTTAAATTAAATATGACAGCTTCGTATTATCGTAGCAACCCTATCTAGCTACTGACATTTTGAAATGTGATTGACTGTGCTTATTTTCTTTTAAAATTGTTAACATTCTTGCTATAGAAAAAAATGTTGTATTATACACGACGATAAAGTTATTTCTATCCACTCTTGAATCATTAACGTCTCGACTTCGTCTCGACGTTAAACGATTCACTCATGGATAAAATTTAACTTTATCGTCTTGTATAATAAATTACTATTATTGGACTTCCGCCTTCTAAATCGTTCAGTGGTCACAAGCGTTACATCATTACGTCCAAAGAAACTTAAAATATTAGGTGGGGCATTTCTCTACTTTCTCGTGAACGTCAATACTTTATAGTATATACTACAAACAACAAAAGGATGTAAGATGATTCTATATTGTTAATTCACAAAATTCGTTCAGATATTATAGAAACATGTGCAGCCTGAAATATTACACACAAATATTATTTGTGCCCCAGGCTGCAAAAGCCGGGCCTGAAAATATTATTTTGTACAACAAAGGAGATGACGTATTTTCGCCAAAACAAAAGAGTATTTTTACATAATGCGTTTTAATTAATTGGTGAAACAAAAATTAAGCCCACTGCCATAAAAGGTTATGAGAACCAGGGAAGCGCATTTTGGGTTGACGAGAATAAAATTCGCTAAATAAAGCAACGTTAACGTAAAAGTGAAAGGTTAGTTTTGTTTGCTGTAGGTTTAGGTAATTGTTTTCTCAAAGTAAACACAACCATAAGTTCAATAATGCCAGTAATTTTAAAATTTCAATGAAGTTCGTTGTGCAACTTTTCATTGATTTTCACTATATTTAGATATCTATTACGGTCCTTGTACGACGCACTAGAAGTGCCAATAGGTATTTCCGTCGTAAAATGTAATAAAATGGAAAGCTTGTTAGATGAGTAAAGTATATCGATTATTAGTAATCGAAATGTCTATTTTCTCAAATTGTGTATACACCGTTACTGCTTTATAAGGAAATGTATTCTGTATTTTTGCAGGTTAAAATAATATTTACCAGTTAAACATTGAGGAAAAACTTATTATGTTTGCAAATAGCGTATGTAACTATAAAAATGTTGGAAATCAGCTACTTTAAGGCTTTTCTGATAATCAGCTTTGGGTAAATCAACTTTAGTACATTTTCATTTAAATGTCAGATGATACTAATATCTATGCCATTACAACTTCAAGTACAAACGTAAACTAATGTGGTAATTAAGCTCTATGCTATTTGTGGGTATTTCGGGAATGTTAGCGTAGTAGGTGTTTTTGATATCTCTTTCTTTGTTCTGAAACTGAGCTTTAGCCTGTTGAATAAAGTATTAAAAAAGACTAGCAACCAGTGAGACAAATGTCTCATTTAATAAAACAAAAAAGACTGTTTTTCAAATAGAACGCGTATTAAATAAAAACAATAATATTTTTTAAAACACGTGATTGAAATTCGGTTCCTGACCTGACATGACCATTCCAAACATATAACTTTTATAACTTTTTTCTCTATCTCTTACGGTTTGGCTGCTGAAACAGCGTCCCGGACAAAACAGCGTCCCGGACAAGTCTATTATATATATAGATAGATAGATTGTTGTACTTATAACTGTATTAGTATTATTATCGCTTCCACCTATAAGTTATTAGCTACTTTATGATATCTTCAACCACAGCACAAAATACATTATTTTATATTATGTGAAAACATATGTCTCTTCAATGATAAATTTATGATATTGAATTCTTGGTGCAATGTTTGCTACAGTACCTACCTTTTTCAAGTTTCCTGGTATTTGATGTTTTATATATTCGGTCCAGATTGGCCTCTTACAGAGATCACATATGTGTGTCCGGATCTGTTTGTTGGTTGAACATGTATGCATAGGTTTGTCTTATTCGGAGTCTAGTTAACACTACTTGTTCTTTTCTTGTAAGTTGGGGTGAGTTCAATGGTTCGGTGGTTTATTTTATGTCTTATAATTTGGTATTTGTTATATCTGACTAGCTATATTCTTTCTCTTGTAGAATTTGAGAATAGTGTTTCTTTCTGAACCCCAAGCTTGGTCATTCAAGTCATTGCATATTTCGGATTAACTCACCTTTACTCCGGTCTCAATTTCTTTCATTACTTTTTCTCATATATTTAATTTTGCCGTGTATGGGCACATCAGCGCCATAGTCCGATCTATTCTCGAATATATAAAATAACAGGAAGTTTTTGCAAAACGCCACGTTAAAATAACGTTACTATAACGTTACGTTAAAATTGAAGAAGTCGATTTGGATTGGCTGTATCATTGACGTCGCTAGGTAACATTAGCTTTAGCGGACCGCGATTTTAAAGCAACGTTTTGCAAAAACTCCCTAATAAGGAATTTGATAGAACATGTTACAAATCAAGTATTCGTAAATCAAAATGAACTATATTTAGGCTATCAAGCAATAACATAACATACATTTGTATTGGATGGTGCTGAACTGCTCCTAGAAAGTTTGCAGACTGCAGTGGCTATACTCGGCCTGGAACAACGGTAACCCACGGTACAGCGACGAAGAAGCTTCGTCTGGCGCTTTCGCAATCGTTCCCGTAACTATAAAATTAACTATGGCCGTGTGTTTCGGTTATGTTAACGCTCGGTGGCAAGCCGAGGTCGCTAAATGGCGGCAAATAACCGAAATAATGGTCTCTGGAACCAAAGCTTGAAGCAATGCAATAAGCCAAATCCTTCTTCGCAAAATCCCGGCGAAGGGCATGGAGAAGTTGATGTCTGTGGGCAATGGATTTGCACTGGCTTCGAACAGCGTAAGCTGCAATCTTCGTCTAGAGGTATGGCAGAACCTTACTGATGGAAGGAAAAGTTGCCTCGCAAGAGGTAGTAATTAGTGCCCTTAATTAATTTTGAGGATAAATCGACGTGCTGAGCCCTTATAACGCAGCAATCTGCACGTTCGTCGAGACCTCTTTCACGGTGTAGTGTTGGAGCCTTAAGCCGTAGGGATACGTGGAATGACCCCAGGCAACGGGTCGGGCAAGCCACTAGCTTCAGCTTAAGAACTGTTTTAGGGGCCATATTTAGGTACTGGATGATCCAGCAGGCCAGGATTACCACTCAGGGCGCTTTCACGAGGGTATTTGAAAGTACCGGATTCGGTAGGCCACACAAATATGCTAAGGGCGGGTTTCAATTCAGGCTACTGTATTTAAGTACTGGTTCCAGAAAGCCACGAATACGACGGAGAGCGGTTTCAGGATGGTTTTGGGATTCAGAAAGTACCCAAGTACCTTACAGTTTTGGACGGCTTTTTCAGGGTGTAGATCTCGGGCTGGCGGCGACTCATCTTTCAAGGCAAGACGAAGTCTGAATTGGTGCGGCGAGACATGTTTGCAGTTAGAACTGGATGGGCTGGTCTCCATACTCGAGTGCTTTTAGCAGATCAAGCATACTCATTTTATACCTTTCTGGCCTCTCTATATCAGCTATCTTCTGGGCGAAAGTTGAGTAGGGTTGCACTGTGCTTGGGTGGCTATGAAGTCACGCAGCACTGGACAAATCTGCTTATGGTAAGTCGTTTCGCTCTATTCTCTCTTTTTCCAGTTTGAATTACCTAGAGATTTAGTGGCTTCTGCAACTTTTACAATAGGTTTCTTTTTCACTCTAGTCTGTCATTTTTGCTAATTGGTCGCCCCAACCTGTTGGTAATCGACTTCGTGATGTTTTACCCTCGACTTTTCCTTGGATCATTAACTTCTCTATACATTTTAAGTATCTACCCATCACATGCCCAAAGAGTTTCAGTATACGTAGTTGTATGATACTCGATAGCTTTTGCTTGATCTTATGGGCTCTCAGTATTGACACATTAGTTTGATGTTATGTACAAGATATTTTGAATAGCATTTAGCAGGAAAGTATTTCTTGTGCATCGATTTTCTTTCATTCCCTCTGTCTTACTGTCCACTACTCGCTATCGTAGGTCAAGACTGGAAATACTAGACAATGTTTTTAGATGTTGTGTTTCCACATCCGCGCGAGTTTATTTGCACCGTTTTTGGTTAATATACACTTCTGTACAATAGAATTAAGCACACGTCTTATGACTATTTTTCACAATATTCTCTAGTTTTTATAATTCGGGTTTCAATGAATGATAAAACACCGTAACTTGAAAATAACACCTTTATTAAAAGACCAAAACTAAGACCTTTCGAAAAAAACCGCTATTAATAAATGCAAGAAAGCTGTGTGTGCTTAATTTTATTGCACAGAAATGTACATCGTCTTTTTATTTTAGCTTTGGTTGAACCCGTATTCGTTATTAAAGAACCGAAACATGTATGACTAACTACAACTTCAAACCTTTCTTATCCGGTCTAGTATTCTTTTACCTGTCAAGTAGCATACTTTGGTTTTATTTGCATGCAGTTCAAATCCGAGTTCTCTACTTTTTGTCTCTGTGCGATGGATGACGCAGATTTTCTCTTCGCTCTTAGCAAATAAAACAGTGTCGTCGGAAAATCGGAAAGTATTTATTTTTAGCACATTGATTGCAATTCCTCCGTTCTAGTTGTCAAACACTTAGCTCATAGTGTATTCTCAGCATTTATTAAATACTTTTGGTAACAGAATGTACCTCTCTCGAACGCCGCAACGTGGTTGAAACCTTGCCGATGTAATTTGATTCATCTTTACAACACCAGTAGTTGAGCTATATAGATTTGTTATTAGAGTTATCAGGTGTTGAGCAACAACCATTTATTTAAAACCTTCCGTAGCTTGCAACATCTTATAGAAAGCCTTGGTATAGTCTACTAAGGATAGATACATATTGCTATCAATACATGTTAAGCCTTTATGCCTATAATAGCAATTAGTAGTATTTCAAGCATATCGTATATTATTTCATAAAATGTTCCATAAATGTGCTGGTTTAATTTTTGCAAAAATGTATAAAATAGTATTGACATTGATAATAATTTGTAGAACGGTATTAAAACTAGTGTGAGCTTTGATTTGAACAACAAAATGTAATCACAGCAGGCTTAGAAATAATGTCAAATAATGTAAGATTAAAGACAAACAATTGGGGAAAAGAATCCAAGCTGTGAAGTGGTGTTAATTTTGGCTTCTCGAATCATTAATTATTAATACGTGAATAAATACATTTTCTCCAACTCAGTGGGTTTGAAATTAATTCTATATTCTTTGGCTGTAGTAGGTTGCATTTATTCGCAGCATCTCTGCAGAGTGTTAAAAAAGTGTTTGATTTGTGCATTAACTGGTAGCTGTTTTTGCGAGATTGTGTACGAGGTTCTAGCAGTGTAACTGGAGCCCTTTGAGCTAGAGGTAGCCAGCGACCTTCGTGGGAAGCAGTTGGAGCCTTAGGTGTGATACAACGGCTGAATTGTAGGCGTTCGAAGCGTTTTCGGAGCGGTCGAGCAACAGCAGTCGTTCTGCGGGGTATCAGCGGCCTGTAGCGGCAAACCAATAGAGAAAGAAGCACTCAGGCATCGTGGGACTTGCTGGTAGTCGAGATAAGGCTTAATTTTTATAGCAAAAGCAACAGAGAGACCAGAGAAAGTATATCCTAAAACTTTGAATTTAGCGATTTCCAAATGCCGTCGATTTTTTTGTGCACTTTCGGCACACGCTTGCTGCTATTGTTATGACCTAGAAAATGCTTTAATTACGTAATCACTGATATTATAGAGAAATATCAAACTTGTTTTGCAAAATTGTGAGGTTGAATGGCCATATTTGAGTGTGGTTCCCATTAGTTAAAATATCTAGTATTGTAGCGATCCCAGTGGTTGAATGAATGAGCATTGTTCCAACCGTTTAAATTAAATTATTAAAAATATAACACGATAATTAAGTTCATAGCATTAAATGATTCTACCAAATTTCTAACAACGTGGCCGCAACATCCATTTAATGTATATCTACTTTCGGCTCCGATGTAGGTTAAAGTACTAAACAGATTTCCATGCCGACTTTGGTAATTTGTATTGTTTCCAATCTTGTGGAAGTAACGGTTTAAAAAAATATTGATATGGGTGGTTTGTTACACCCTGTATATTTACACAACACATATACATACAGCACTACAATCCTGGTAGGTCCGTGACTAGATTAATTATTTTCAATTATTCTTTTTTCGGTTTCATATTCCTTCCTTCCATTTTGAGGTGTTCAGTTTTCCCATGTCTTTGCCTCGGCCTTCCGTTTATATTTTTACTCCAGTTGATGTAGTTAGTACCATATTTGGTATCCTCCCGTGATTTATTTCCATAGATGACCCAGCCATCTGATCCTCTACGACATTGCTATTTCTGCGATTTGTGGTTCGGCATATAGTTCCATTATTTTCCTATCCCATTCTTTAACGTTTTCTGCATATATTTTTCTTGGTACCTTTCCCCCGTATTTGTCTATTTTTGTTATTGTCCATACCATGCTTCCGAGACTCACCATGAGCCTGGTAACATTTTTATTATATTTTTCAGTGTATGTACGAGTCTATCTTCTGCTGCCAATTTTGCTGAAATTCTTCATCTAGTTCTGACTTTCTTGCAAACACAGTTCCAAGATATATGACTTCTTACGCTTCTACAATTTTCATTCGTATTTATTGACACTCATGTATTTATTCTTTTCAACAAAGCTTTATTTGAAGAGTAAACCAGCAGTTTGCGAATATCTACGATCAGTCAACAAGAAGCCATACGCAATAAGCGGAAAGCTTTTTAGGGCTGTTTGGAATATCTACCATGGGTTACAAAACAATAGATTGATGTACACTACCCCTATACTGATCGTAGCGAGATGCAATACAATGTGTTCCTTTAAGTGTATTCGACTATTAGTCGATACAAATCCTGTGAAACTCAAAAGCGACAGGGTATTCGCAATTTACGATTTAAAAGCCGAGTTTGGTAGAGCTGAGTATCTGATAATCATCATAATTGGCAAATTGTGGCTTCTCCACGCGTCCATATTCCAAAGATTAGAAATAAAGCATTGGTAGATCTTGAAAAGCGAAATTGTTTCTTTTTCGTTTGTAATAACTGCCTCTTATTTTTCAGGGAAGCTCAGTTTCCTATATGAGGTTAAAGTTCCAAACTAATTTCGCTAGCAGAATATTTAAAAATTCAAGGGGTCCCCATAGAACGTCGGCTATTTCAGACACGGCGGCAACTTTAAAACCACGTTATGGTGCATTTGAAGTATCGTTTCTTAGCACTCGATGCAATTTAGCAGGCCGTGCGCAGGGGGCGTCGCAGTGAGTCCTTGCCAGGACGAACAGGAATTGTTTGCGGCGCGTATTGCCACATACTTAACGCGAATTCGATGTAGTGCGTCTAGCGAAAATGCCCTAACGCGATTAAACTGAGAACATATCCGAAACTTGGTTATGAATATGTCATCAGCAGCGGAATTAAGTGGATTGGGGCAACGGAACCCCGTATGTCGCTATTCGGGACGTAAATGAGGGGCATAAGTTTAGCGACGAGATGGGGTGAAAACAGCGCCCAATTTATGATACATTAACTTTCGAATTCATTTAGGATCGCGGCTGGCGATGTATCTCGCCGATTTCCTTTCGGCAGTTACCTCTTCGGCGTCGCTCCCTGAGTTTTAGGGCGAGAGATAGAATTTTTCATATTTCCGATACGCGCCGCGGTGCTGTCCATCACTTCTTCGCGTGTCAAGCGAAATTTTGGATTTCGTATCTTTAGGCAGGTAAATTTCCTCCGGTGTGATGTACTGAAAATTACTTTTTGAGCCAATATATGACGCGAGGTATTGCGCTACTTTTAAATCAGCTGTAGATCTATATTATGAGACCATCATTATGTAAGAGGAAATTGTATTATGGATTTCCACTGTACAGAAATAACGTTAAATGTAATTCTTTCTGATCAGCTTCTGATTTAGCAGATCTTTCCTTTACAATTTTTTTTTATTCGACTACCGCGGATGAATGAGGCTGCCTGTATTCTCTTATAGGTAATTTTGCTTCTTACTATTTGGTACTTGAACCCGACGTACACATTTTATGGCAGCACAAGTAGTGATGGGCTTATTCGAATCAAAAATAACCTTTTATCCGGTTATTGAAATAACCTGTGTAACTCGGTTTTCGTTCCAAGTAATCGAATCAAAAATAACCTCAACCTGATACGTACTTCGTGCCGCGTCTCAGCGACCCGAAATTCTGTAAATAATCATAACTCATATAACCTTTTCTACTATGTACTTGATTGACCCAAGTGAGGCTCGCCGCAGATTGTTGATGTTATTAAGACATTTGATACTCCTAGTCGACGAGTTAAATTTATGGGACATAAAGTTGTGCTACGTACAATGGGCCAACGTTGCCGCAAACAAAAACTAAATAGCGTGTTCAATCCCCTTAAAGATAACGTTCTGCTGAGTCAGATTTGCCGAAGCTGTGTTTATAACGGCCTAAATTTTTGCTTCGAAACGCGGTTGATTATGCCTAATAAGGGATAAACAAAAAGCGAAATAAGATTTTCCAATATCGTAACAGATTTATATTTAATTTTTAATAACGGAGCAGTTGGGACAAGAAGTGGATTTCGATGTTGAAAATTTTAAGTGTGCTTCCTTAGAACCGCGGAAGGCTGACTACTAGAGAATTTTAGGAACTAAAAATAGATTCAATAGATACTTTGTATTCGCATATTTATAATTTCTTTATGATTAGTATTGATATAGCTATTCTCAATGGTTTAAACTCCTTAGAAATCAAATAAAAATCATTTATACAATTATTATAATTAACGATTAACTGAGTTCCTCTGCTATCTGCAAGTTACGATGCCGATGCAGATGACGGTGAACCGCCAACCGGCAAACCGGCTGACTTAATCGAAACGAATCGAGAGCCAAAATTGATTCGAATGAGTAATCAAATAATCAATCGGTTATTAATATGATTCGAATGCAAATAATTCGGTTATGAAAATTGTCCGGTTATGCCCATCACTAAGCACAAGCACATACGATTGCGGCAGGCAACTAGGACCATTGCAAAATCAAGGAGAATATGAATGTGGCCGTCGTGGTGTTTAACAAACGAACAATCAATGTATGATAGCGGTAGGTCGTTAGGATCATTATAAATACAAGGTAAAGTACGTTTTTTTTCTATAATTACTGTCAAAGTGTTACAATGTTGGTAGATACGTGAGTAAAACGCTAGGAAATTTTTATACCTCGTGTTGGTAGAACTTTTTCAAAATTATGGTTATGTGTCAATTTTTAATGTCAAAGTTTCTTGATTTGAACTCTTGGCAAATTTCAGTTTTTACATGGACTGAAACGTTCATTATGTTTATTTTCAAATATTGTAAGTTTAATAATTAATAAATTTGCAATATTTTACTATGCTGTTCGTTTTACCCACTATTATGACATATTTATCAAAATGACAAATATTTTTTTAGTGGAAATAAAGAACTAAAAATCTATGTACCAACATTATTAAAACTAAGGACCCTGCAGGAATGCAACTTATCCCCTAGAAAGTTGACCTTGAAAATTTTTATAGAAAAAAAATGGACTTTATATATTCGATTTTTTAATTTTTTAAATGCAATTACGGCCACATGTAAAGTCCCTTTGCGTTTGCTATGGTCCTAGTTGCCTGCCGCAACCTCTATAGCCAATATTTGTCTAAATAACATACCTACTTATCAGATTTGCTTACACGTATAGGGAAAGCACCAAATTTCTCTTTCAAGTATAACGATATAAATGTCCTCAGAGGAATTCCAAAGCGGAAAATGAAGCGAAAGCAGAGCGGGAAGATGGAAAACAAAAAAGAAAAGCAAAAGGACCTTAGAGCGAGGGTGGCTATGGCCATTGGATATTTTTTGCTTTCTTTTTAATTCCAGAATCAACTTCCAAGCGGGTACAATCTCTTCCCATCTCGTCTCCTGGCAGCACTAGGCTATACGCATAAGGAAATAAGTATCAGTAAAAAAGTTATTCAAGAAGACAGGTAAACCTCAAGAAAAAAAAATAACCGCACAGATTCAAAATCCAGTTACAATTTATCCTGTACTCAACGCCAAGTAAAATATTCGCTAAATGACTGAATCACCTAATTTTGGGTTTTACAGCGCCATTTCGATTTGTAAAGATTTGTCCCGTCCGCTGAAAGGTAGTAAATTTCGGTATTGTCCTTTTCGATCCCTTGTCACTGTCGACCTGACCTAAAGGACCAAATCGATCGCATTTTCCCAGTTAACAATTGACGAACTGATAATTTATTACTGACTCACCGGGACCTTCCATTTTGAACACCGCGAAGGTGACGGATCGCCGAACTCCGACACGGCGAGCGCTATTTGCGGAAACGGCGTCGGTTTAATGCCCTTCGAGCGGCGCACGCTTTCCCTTTCCGCGTGTTTAATCCTTTCCAACGATTATCCTCAATATCGCGGCTCCATATTTCACGAAGCATGATATCTCGCGCGCGTATCGTAAAAAAAGGCGGAGGCGAGGTGAGCCGTCTATCGCCCTGGGGCGCACCAGAGCAAAACTAAGTGGCGCGAAAAATTCGATAAATAATTTAGGACTAGTTTCCGACAGTGCGACTTGAATAGGGGATTTGTTTCTCGAGAGAGCCATTCCGCATTTGAAGTTTACGGCCAACAAACTTATGATGAAAATGGATATCTGATTTAAATTCACTTGTTGAATTCCCTAAACAAATCCTGGTCTGCGAAACATTTCCGTAACTGTTGGGCACGATTTATCCTTTTCCTTCTGCTGAACCGCTCGGAGGCGAACGTTTTAACGTGGAATTAAGTTACCGATGAATACTAAGTGGCGGTTTTGAAACAATTTAAATAGGAAAGTTGAATTTTGTAATCCACTATTAGTATGGACCAAATTCGTTTGTGCACAGAGTAATGCAAATTATATACTGTTCCATTGTACTTTTTAAAATAATTATTTTCACAAAAAAATAAAATGACTCATAAGATGAGTGTTGAAAACTCTGGAGTATGGAAGAGATATTTTACTCATGAGTCATATATGAGAAAAGAAAACATTTCCGGTTTTAAAAAACTACTAATGCTTTAATTCTAAAATTTTAATCACATATTAGTGTTTCCATACATAGTATCATTCCAAATCGATGCACCTGACCCATCGATGATTCAGTTTCAAAATCTCTTCCTTATTAAATGCCGCAATTTGACCCTCTAATCTAATTCTGCGTAAGTAAATCCTTCCGAACAAAAAAATAGAGTACTAGATCCAGAAATACTCCGCTTTTGATGTTACTGCAGAGCATTTGTGCCGCGACGCATTATCGTGTTGTAGGGAAACTCTTTTTCATAGTCATTTACGGCGTTTGATCTTGATTTGGTCCCGCAGTTTGATCAGAAAGTTTTAATAATAATAATGGCACAAGCATAGTTAAGTAATTGAATCATATCATTATTTTCCCACCGTCCGGATGTGTGTCAAGGGTACCAAGCAAATAGTGATTGTACTACAGTCGCTATACCGTGCGTCCACTTGACTACGCAACATGGCGCTGGAGTGATGCTAGTTTATTTTAAAGATCTACTCTTCCGGTGGCAATTGATAGTCAAATAGTTGCTAAGCATTGACCATTAAAATTGAATTTGCAAGTAACAAATAATACACAAAAATACAAAATAAAAATAATTTAATCTATTTCGAAGCCAAACAAATTACAACTGGAGTATTCAAATAAGTTTCTATTTACTGCCATACAGTATCCTAACCTATCATAAAAAATCTGGTGTGATACACGCACACAACTTCCTTTTCCAGTGATCTTATAATTAGCCAAAAATTTGATTTTAAAGTTTTAAGCATTTGTCAAAAATTTTCAAAAGTTAAAAATTTTACAAAAACGGTACAAGTTCTTTAACTACTGCTGTGAGCCGGACAGCCATCGTGTTGGTACCATATCGGTGTCCAATCATTGCATGTTGTTAAGACTCCCGATTTTCGTTAAGAACCTATGTGTAATTCCGCATTCCGCTCCCGCATATTGCAGCATAATTTAAGCCATCGGGCAGCTTGCCCAAATTCTTTAATTGTTTGGCACAAATGTAGGCCAAATCCCGACATCTGTCGCATAAAGTATCTTAATTAAGGCATTTGCTTCAATCTAGAGGCGAACGCTGTAACGCATGTTCATAACATCAGAACCCTGCTAAGTGACTTAGTAAATCGCTGGTAGATGGAGTCTGCATTTAGTCCACTAGTTAAAGAAAGGCGAGGTCTTGAGGATCAGATTACCGCGCCGGCGAGACGAGCGTGATGCACGGGGGAAGCCCCGAGCCTGGTTGCGCGCTGTAGTTTGGCGAATGCAAGTCAGCACTTCAAACAATAGGTCCTTTATGTACCCGAATGAGTGGCCGATGGATGGAAAGTTTTACGCATGACGCAATCATCGAATTAACGCCGCGTCCTGCGCGTTCCCTCCCGGGGAGTCCAATTTAAGCTTCGCTATCGCACGGATGTGCAAGTTAACTTAAGAACAAAGAACAACCCCTTTAGTTCTTAGGGGCGCGTTGTACCCTCGGATTTGTGGCAGTTATAAGTGCTTTTCGTCCCTTAAAGCCCTGAGTACCGTAGTGTACAATTCTTCGCCCAGGTTGGCGGATTCGTGTTAGGAACGAACATAAAGCATCAATATACAGGGTGAGCAGTTGTGAGTTATCGTTTGGCTCCACCCTGTTACTTCTTTGAAGGATCTTGCCGCCACAATTTCCCGAGGACGTCGTTCAACCGTCCCTACCTTGCCGCAACTAAGCTGCTATCGCAACCCTCTTCTGTAAGCGTCGCCAGAGCGTTGAATCTCCAGGTCGGAATCTTCCGGCATCAGCACTTCAACAACACAGTTGCTTGGAGCCCTAACAGTAAATCAAGGTATTGTACTAGTAGTTACATAAAACAGTGAATTGCGTATTATACAGTGACGTGCGAAGTTTTGGAACTCTCAATCTATCGTATATGCTATTTGTGGGCCGCGTGCTAATTACCCGAGCCCTAGTTATCGTCAAGTAACGTAAATAGAAGCCTTCAGCATAAGTTTATGGAAGCCTAGCTCCGGGATTTGTGGAGAGCCTTGAGGCAAATTAAATTAGCGTATTCCGGGACCTAGGTGACCAATATTCTCAGCGGATGCGCCGCTTTCTTGGCCTTCAGCCTTTATTGTGTTGCATTGTTTACTAACCCCCAATTTGTAGCATTTGCTACTTGCACCCTTGCCTTCGGGCCTGTACCTAGTATGGTAATAGATTACCCATTTTTACTTTACGTCTTGTTTTTCATTTCAATTATTTGTGTATTATTGTGACTGACAAGGATTGAGTTTCTTGTTGCGTTGTGTATGTATTCCTTTGTACAGGGCCTAAGCAACTGGAGAAAGGACACCCAAAAGGTAGGTGTAAAAGCCAGTGCCGTAGGAGTATCCCTTGGAGTGCAACGCAACGCTACTGCGATTGGTTTTCGACGTTTGACCGGTCGTCAGCTAATTATTAATCTTAACATCTTTCAAATGTTGTGGCGCCCCATAAACTTGTCTTAATAACCCGATATCGACACCCCGTCGTGGCATTTCGCCCCAAGACGCACCCTAAACCTGTGAACCCTCCCACGCGATTGAGTTCTGGCCGGACATTTGAGCTGTGGGGGTACGTACGAGGGGCGGACACTGCTACGAGCACCCCATGGGGTCTTAATGAGCAATTTATCGTGTAACAATGTTCAATTGCAGGGCAAATTGTTTCAGTTAAAAGTTCTAAATAAGTCTCTCCGGTCAACGTTCCGTTAATAAAATAAGGTCCAATGACAACATTATGTAATATTCCATACTAAACATTAATCTTTTGTGGATATTGTGTGTATCTTTTTACAATTAAATGAGGATTGTCGGTACTCCAATATCGAAAATTTTGAGAATGTAGTTGATTATTTAAAGTACACGTACATTCGTCAGTAAAGCACACTCTTTCTAGAAAATCAGGTTCATTGTTGCATTTATCCTGACAAAAATACAGATCTGTTTTCGGAGTCTACCTCCCTCAGTTCTTGATGAGTTTGATATTTATACGATTTGAATTTGTGTTTCTTTAATATTTTATGTACGTAACTTTTACTTCAACCATTTTCTGCAATTAATTGCACCACTGATATGTTGGTATTAGCACAAACAGCTGTCAATTTCACGATCATGAACCGCAGGATTAATGATATATAAGGTGCTACACATCTTGAGCAAACATTACCAGTATTTTCAAATCTGCTTATGATTCTTCCAACAGTAGTGTGTGCAGGACGAGGTCTGTTGGAATATGCCGTTGCAAATCCAATGGCGTAACTACCGAGGGGGCACAGGGGGCAGCGGCCCCCGGGCCCTGAACTTCAGGAGGCCCGTTGGGCCCCCTGAAGTTTAAAGCCCGGCAGGTCCAAACTTGGTCCCGTATAAAGTTTCAATGAGTTCGAGAAAAACACTCGCTATTGTTCATTTTGCTTTGATGTTTCTGTTTATGAATTAAAAAAAATAATTGAAAAATGATAACCAAAAATGCTTTGGCAAGAATAGGACTTACACTTGGCAATTAAGGGGCCCGGTGAAGATCACGTCTGCACGTTTCCCTGTAACTGGTTCCTGTGTAGACCCATTTCACTATTTGAACTTTTTTTCCACATTGTAAATATTCATGACGATTTTAGTATAAATTCAAATAGAACTTGATTTGTTTCAAATCATACGTCAAGTTGAATGCCACTTAATCGTTTATTACCATAGAAAAATAAATATAATAGGGTTTGTTGTAAAGAGCTGATATTTGGGATAAATTAACGTTGCTTTGATTCTATGGTGCGAAACCCTGTGGACACACGGTATAGTACATACACAACAAAGTGAGCTCTAACTATTATGACCATTGATCAAACTGGACGAAGTGGCAAAAGCTATGGTCTAACAGAAATTAAAGGAGAATGTAGATGCTTCCGTCTTAATGTGAGGGCCCGAAAATTCAAGAATGTTATGGAAAAATAGTACGAACATTTAATAAATTGAAATACATCGAAAAAATCGTAAAAGGATCTGTTATGTCAGCATACTTCGCTAAAACTACAAATTCTCGAAATCAGTAACTCTCTGGTAGGAATATTCAATGCTAAAAGCAAGGTTGGCTGTCAAGAACAAATTTGTCAGTTAAGTATAGACTTGAAGGTACAGTTTTTTTAACAGGAGGCAATACAATTCTTAGTCGAAGCATATCCGATAAAGTTTTTCAATGACAATTTAATGCATACACTAAAAATCCCATAAGCCGCGGATTTTTTGTCACTATGACAGCTGCAAAAGTTAGCCCTAACTTTTCCAACGACAAAAAGGAACCTAACTTCTAAAACGGTCTAATTCTAAAATAATTTGTGCCTTGATTGTTAATTTAGTGACTTCTAAATTACCTAATATGTAAAGTAAATATGTATTCATTAAATTGTCGTACCGAATTAAATTCAAGCTTTTTTTTTATCGAAGTAAACTTATAGTACTTTATGTAACTAGTCCTCAAAGCAAGGCTTTTTTGTATTAGCTCTCCAAACATTATAATATGAAGTCTCAATTACCATTAACGCAGCATTATATTAGGAGGCCGCGCGAAAATGTATTTTTCGCTCCCCAAACTGATTACTTTGGAAACTGTCTAGGATCCTCAAAATGGCCATTTAGAGGCCTTGTACTTAAAGTCGTCATGGCAACTAATGTTTGAGTCCGCTAAAATGTTGCCATGACGACTTTAAGTACAAGGCCTCTAAATAGCCATTTTGAGGATCCTAGACAGTTTCCAAAGTAACCAGTTTGGGGAGCGAATACAAAAAACATTTATAATTCGAGTTTTCTTGCTTTCGGGCAATTCAAATAAAAAAACTGCCAGAAAAAATTACTCGTCCTTCGGACTCGTAATTATTTCAGAGGCAGTTTTTTTCGTTAAATTGCGAAGCAAGAAATTCTCATTAAAATGTCAAGTTTACTTCGACAAAAAAAAAGCTCTCGTGTAATTATAAGTGACAAAAATGGCTTCTATAATAGAGTTATCAGAGTTATCGTAGTGAACTTAATGAAATGAAAGTTGATGACATAGAAAACAACAAATTCATATAGCCAGCACATTTTTTTCGTAGTCTTTTACGGTTTATATCTAACAAGGTAATCTGCTCCTTCTAAATATCTCAATTCCATTGCTTCCAATACATCATTATTTCAGCTTGTTGTAGTTTTCCCCGCTTTTTTCTGGTCTAGCGCTTTTCTGCGCCATCTATTTTCTTCTGAGATGTCTAAACCAAGTCTCTTGCCAATAAATTCTCCATGACCGCTTTTTTAATGCAACTTTCAGAATACAAAAGTTGTCAGCCATTTACAGTGCAGCTTAAAAATCGACCTGCTTTTTCGACTGGCTGCCTCTCTTCTAGAAGAAGTTGCATTACTGCTACATTTCAGTGTTACTGGCGTCATTTTATATCGATTGCGGAAGTATGAGTGCTTTTTGTTCTTCTGCTATTTATTCGTAATTAAAGCATGTCTCATATAATTTTGGTAACATATATAATAGTTTCGGTTTGCCAAATGTAGCTACTTTGTCACGATCTAAAGCGGCATTAAAACAGGCAAAGGCGTTGGAAGACGAATGATAACAAATAATTTCGAATTGACCCGCGATTAACTCAGCGTTTACAGGGTTTACCAGATGTCACTAATTTGGTTACACTAAAGCTCGCCTAACCCCATCGGTTAGCCATATTTCCTCATCCACAGCACCAGCAGTTGCTGAAAAACGGTTTTCAGGGGAGAATACTACTTACTTGAGTCATTCAACCAATACCTGAATAAAAGAAAACACATGAAGACCTCGCAATCGCATCCTATACAAAAGTACACTGATCCAAAATATAATCTGCTTAAAACGTTTTTTAGCTACAACACTTAAGTAGCGTTTATATTACCTAAAACTTTGGCCAATTAAACTCAAACGCTAGTTATCAACAATACCATTATTTCACAAGAAAAGAGCCATTTCAAAATGGCAGAGTGTAGGTGATTAGATTCAAAGAGATGCAGCTATAAATATTAGAGCAAGAACAACAACCAGCTCGGCAGTCTGACCATAATTAACTATGACTATGCTCACAACCCCGAGTTTCGCCACAAACATTCATTCATAATCTATAGCCTCTTTTACCTTTCGGTGTAGAGGACCATTCATACCTCGCGGGAAGTGCAACAATAGTGCAATAATTGCAAATTTTACTCTCGCGCATCGTTCATGGGCAACGGTAGTACACTACAGATGCGCCGGCGCTAGCGCTAGCTCAAACTTGCCAAATTTACGACGCACAGGTGGGAGCATGTACACTTAGCGTTTAAAGGCAAGTTTGTTTAAAACAGTCACGCCTTGAAAATGCACTACGTAAAATATCATGCTTTAAATACCTGTTAGCTTAACGGTCAACTAGGCAGCTGCCTGCTATATCAAATCTTCGAGCTATGAACCCTGGAATGTCGTCTGCAGAGTACAAACTAAAGGTTTGGCGAAATTTTTGGCTGCCAAAGTGCTTGGAGTCCCACAAAGTTGTCGAAATAAGTAAGCAAGAATGCATTACGAGTCTCACGTTTTGTACTTGAAATAACAAGGGTTTCTTTTAAATATCTGATCTGATTAACCGACTTTGTGGTTTCGAAATGCAGTTAAAAACGATAATGCTCCCCTGTACTAAAATCGACTTATTGTTCTGGAAGCAAGGTTTTTGTTCCAAACTAAGAAGTAACGCAGTATGGCATGGCAAAGCAAATTAATATTTCGTTTAAAAGTATTGATAAATGCCTACTTCAATTGTGGTATCTACTAGCAAATAATATATTTAAGAAACAACAATTTCAGTGTTTTCAACTACAGGAAATGACGCTGTCGTTGAGCATTTCCAATTTAGGAGATAAACTAACCAGTAACTCCGAAACCTTCCAACAAGATAAGGACCTTTTCGTGAGCCTTATCGGCGTAATTTAATTGCTTTAACGTGAAATTTGTAATCTCTGTTTCGTTTCGCAAACAAAGTACAATGTAAATAACAGCTATATTAGGTTTGACTGATGAGCTTCTCTTTCTATCTCCCTCTGTCAAAACCCTACATCAAATTATTCTGGACTTCCCCAAGAGGTTGGTCTGGGAAAACAAAGCTGTTTTATAGCAAACGCCTGTCTCCGTTCAATTAAGTTAATGTGTTTGCTTTATTTGACTTATGTATTCATGCCATATTTTGTAGTTAAGTCTTGCATGCCGTAACATTTACCGTCCGACTGCTAAAAAATTGTGACCTAATTAAAAACTCAGCAGCATTCAGCGGAAAATAATTTTAGGTCAAATACGTTTTTGTTTATAGTTGAATTGGTTTTTGGGCGCCTTCTGCGCATTTGAAATCATCTGCTTGAGGTCGCCAAAACGTCCAAGTCGTAGATTGCACCACGATACCTAGCTGAGCATGTTGTTGTTGTGCATTGGTACTTGACATCAGGCTCTGGGTGTTAGTTTTCCGAATTTCCTACGACCGATTTTATTTTTGTAAAATGTGTGGAGGAGTATGCCACTTCTTTACTTTAATACTTTTTAATTTAATTGTAAAGTTTGTGACGGTAGTGAAAATTGGTGTTTTACACACAAATAATGTGTTCGAATTTGAACACCACTACTAAGTCACAAATTAAACCTGGTCTTCAGCCCACTCAAATTTGCGATATAGACAACCGCGTAACTATGTAGAGTCCGCTACCAGCCAGCCTACATGAATTCTCCCAGACGAAGACCAGATAGTAGAGAACAGGAAGGACATGAGTAGCAGATGATAGGTCTGTGAAATGCACTTGAGTCGAGCGACTAAAAGAGTCCAGATCCACCTGGCGGAGTCAACAGTTCTGCGTCCCCCAGGCTTAGATAAAACCTCCTGCCACGATAAAAGGCATTTTGTTCGAGCCCGAAACTGTCGCTTGATTCTGCCAAGCGAATTTCCCGCGAGTCGACAACCGAAACCTTGTTTACCTCCAGCGAAACGAGTCTGCTGCACCTATTCGGACTTCGTCCTGCTCTGAAAGGCAAGCCGCCGCCGTTCCGAAATATAAGTTTAGGGGCCTGTTTGAGAATTTCTCCAGAACTTACTGCTAAATACTCTACGGAGCAATATCAATACCGGATAGTGTCTCTAAAGCTAGGTGCCGAACTTCTCTGGCGCGTAGACTTTCGGTACTAGATGTCTGTCTTAACGCCAAGCGCTTCTTAGAATGGAACTTTAAGCTTTTCCCAGTTGATCTGATCAAGACGCGTTAAACGCGTTCCTGGACAAACCACTAGTTAGTTAAATAGCGGCATAACTTACTCGATGCGGCGTTAAGTAACCTCCTGATTGTAGATAAGATCCTGCGACGTCGCCAGACGAAATTGCAGCTCCATGTCAGGGCTCGAAGACGGCCGCAAATATCGCCGGTGACCCGAAGAAAATCTTCGAGCACGGCCAGGCTTTTTCAAAAATAAGTTTGATCTGTACATAGCTTACTGATCAGTATAAATTGCGCCAGCTGCTAGGTAACACCTACACCTGCGACGCCCTCTGCATCTGAAAAGAGTCATTTAAGGGTTTGTTGACCCTAAATAATTTGATGTGGGCGCACTGACTGTGAAAAAACAGGCCCTTACCGACATTTAACATTTTAGTTTTAGTAACAACTACAACGACGCACAGCGCCGTTTCCTAAGCTATTCGACCAGAAACCAGATTCGCTGGCGTGCCACTGGGGTTGCACGACTGACCGCGACTAAGTCTAATTATTTAATTTTTAATTTTACTTAACATACGTAATATGCTTAAGATTATTTAGATAAATGGCATGTAAAGTAAAGAATAATATACTTAACACTTTTAACATGTTCTTAATCTAATTGATCCATACAATCAACAAGATCTTTGCTACTGACGATCCAGAGACACGAGATACGCAAAATTTAATTACAATACCAATCAGCACGCGGCAATACAAGTTGAACGCAGACAGTACAGCTACCAGATAAATTGTTTCTTGGCCGTTCAACTTTTCCGTCTTTGTGAAAAGAGCTTCTATCCAGTTGAAAGGTTTTTTTCAGACTTACACAGAAGGTATTGTCTAACGATTTGTCATATGCTCTTGTGTTGGAAGAGAGAGTCAAATGACGTTTAGATATATGTTAGGTATATAATATTATCATATCTTTTTCACAATTCTGTAGTAAAAACTACAAGTTTTGAAAAATTTCTATCGCGAAATGCAACTATAAAAATTGGCAATGACAGTTGTATTAGTTTTTATGGAAAAAGGAACGTCCATTGGTTTGTCATGAATTTTTCATGACGTACTAAATAATGTAGAAAACATAGAAAATTTTGTTTGTAAATTCTATGTTATTTTATTGTGTTTTCCTAGTTATTTAAAATTTTATGGGTGGTCCCTTTATTTTTTGCAGAAGTATGTTAATGTCATTGCTAATTTTCCACCTCCAGGCTCATTATGCATTGGGGGCAGCTACTCATTTCAGGCTAATTTGGCAAAGCTAGCGTGCAGAAGTAATTTACGTTTGACCTTTGTCAATCGTTGTCACTTTCCCGAACAACTAAATTTACATATCATTAGTCTTGTAGTAGCGACCTCTTACTGTAGAAACTATACCTTAAATTAGGAACCACCTTTAATATTATTGAACATTTCCTTGTTGCACAGGATTCCTATTTTATATTCTACATTCTGCAAATAAAATTACGTCTCCATTTTATTGAACTTCAGAACGTTTCCTATAAAAATAGAGGTAGTGATTTTATAAACTTGTATTTAAGTATAATATCTCCAGACAAGGGCAGAACACGTTATACTTTGCCCAAATAGAATTGTGTGTACATTTGTTTCTGTTGCGGGGTAAAGTAAACGTTTCCTTAAACGCCATTTCTAATTTTATAACAATTGTGTATAATTTACAGGTGATCAGGTGCTGGATTAGATTAATTTCTAGATAGAGTTGATTAAACAGAGTTATTGTATTAATATGGATTACAGTTGATTACATTGCCTGTTTATCTTTTCTTTTATGTTAGGTTGTCAAACAAAGTGATTGGTAATTGGAGTTGCCTATCTCATTATGTTATAAGTTACGAATAGATAATGCATCATAATTACTTAATATTTTCATTTCTTTTAATAAAATAGCGCATAAGCTGCATTAGTTCAAATTGATCATTTTTGTATTAACTGAATTTAATTTGATTTTATAAATTTATCAAACAGATAACGTACCATTTGAACTTAATTAAATGATAATAATCAACTAATTTTGTATCTGTTAAATTTAATTACTAAGTTTGCTTAGTATTCAAAGCTCTCAATAACACTCTCTAGGCAAGCTTCAATCTCTAAAGAGGTCAATTTTACAAGCTAAACCTACAAAATTTTTGGTGTAGCAAATGTAGTGACCCTAAACAAGAGGATAAATAAAATATGGTAGGCTGAAATGAAATAGGCTGTTATCAATATTTGAACAACACCGCAACGGATGGTTCGTGCAAACCTCGAACATTTGGCCATTTAACTATTCAAAAACCGCTGCAGGGAAAGCTCAAAATAATTTCCGGTTTGCCACGAAATTCAATCAAACTATGTGAAACTAAATAAAATATGAAACATTTTCTCTACATACAATTTGGTTTGAAATAAAAGGATTGAAACTCAAAAGATATTGTATTCTGATGAATATTATGTATCTTTCGAAAACGGTTCAGGTTTTAATTGATTTGTGTAATTTTTGTTTAGTAATTCGAGTATGTTTAGCACTTTACTAAGAGATTTGACATAATTTTGAGGTTTGTATGTCATATGCCTAAAAACCTGTCAAAATAGTTCACCACTAAGTTAAAAATTTTCCACATAAGACTCAAATAATTTATGTATTAGCAACATCTCCCAATTGATCATGGCTTTACCTTTCGGGTTAAGTAAATTCCCTAAATAGGGTGCTGTGTTCAGCAGAAAAGTCGCACTTTTTCCGTAAAACGGTTCGAAAATTGGTTATAATTAATCATATGAAAGAATGTGCCCACTGTTCCATCAAAATCAAAATTCAATAACAGGTAGTTGTTGTTCTACATATGCATGAAGTGCTGTTAAATATCTCTGACCTGTTCAGGTACACATTGGCTGACGATGGTTGTCAAAAGTCTGGAGGATTAAACCTAGATATTCAGGAAAAAACTGTATTTTACACAGC
Organism: Agriotes lineatus; assembly: GCA_940337035.1. Lineage (NCBI taxonomy): Eukaryota > Metazoa > Arthropoda > Insecta > Coleoptera > Elateridae > Agriotes > Agriotes lineatus. Next base: position 1,436 of record CALNHX010003263.1, on the reverse strand, counting down.
TCTCGTTTGCTTTTTACTTTTTCAGTATCGACGTCGAAAATATTTAAGCTGTGTGCAAGTCAAGTGAGTGAAGTAATCAATAAGGCAGAATGTGCTTGATTGCTATTAATCCGCATCAAGTTTACCTTTCCGAGCGTTTTTACTGGCCGAATTAGTTGAAAACGTGTTGTGACTATGTAAAATGTGCCGCGATGTTGGGTGAAATATTAATTTTGCTGGAATCGAACTAAATATTATAACGTGTAGTTCATTACAAGCTAGTGTTAGAATTTGCGTGCGTTAAAGCGTATAGTGATTTATGTGTAGCAATGTTTTACTCTTTAATTTATTACATGCATCCTTCGTTATTGCGTTAAATATATTCCTTCTTACAACTTCGTTCTCTATTTTTACTTTAACATATTCAGCCACCAGATAATAGAGGCGTTAGATGATCTATCATAAAACACTATTAGTTGAAACCTTATCTATAATTATTTTCTGGAAAAAGTCTTCAAAAATTAGCCCAAAACAATGTTCAAATGTCAGTTTACAAAAAAAATACAGGTATTCTAAAATACTTTTTCACTCGTTTTATTTGACTAGAAGCGCGAAAGTAAAACTTGTCTCAATGACTGCACCGGAAAAATCTTTTGCATATGGTTCATCGAAAATGACATTTTATAACATTAGGCTGTACTAAACTCTAAAGCTTTAAGCACTCGATTAGAGATTTGTACTAGAAATTGCTTACTCGTTCAGTAAAGTACCACTTTCCGCACTTCTTATGCGAGTAAGTGATGTAGTTTCTGAATTGCGACAGTTGAAAACATGCATTTATATTGAGATAAACATACAGGTTGCCTCAAATTGTGGGAACATAGCAATTCCATCAATTGAAAAAGGTTCAAATACTATTTGCCATAAGAGTCATCGAAATAGAAAATGCAAAAATTGCTTTGGGAGCTAGGCAATAAGTAGGTACAATAGCTACTTGTTGCAGTTTTTAAACTTAAAGCTGTTAAAATTAACTGTTATAGAGGCGCAATAGGTCTGATTAATACATCGTTCAGATAAATATTGGGCAATCCCAAATAGTAAGGAGCAGTCACTTTCGAGGCCCACTCTGTATAAATATTTTGCTGCTTGCACAAGGAAATTGATTAGTTCGCCCAAAATGCACGCTCCTTTTCAACCTCCCAAATGCTTTATATTTCTGCAAAATGATACTTTAAATGGACTTTAATTTAATTTTCATTTACAGCTTGTTCATTCATTTGAAAATGTTAAGATTTTTATAAATTCTGTAGGCCTTGGATTTCCATTTGAAAATTTCTATCAAATCCGTGTGGACGGTCAATATAAAGTAACTGCTCATCTATCAGTCCTATAAAAGTAAATATAAGCCAATAAATTTTTTACTGAATTCCTTAATTTTTTACTTTTACTACTATTGT